>MU105916.1:202584-238267 GCA_012274485.2 Sinapis alba | reverse complement strand
CCGTGAAAGGCAACAAATTCAGTATTCTCTTTATTCCTCTATCTTCTCTTTCATACCTCACCGATCATCCACCTGAATCCTGTACTTCGAGGTGACGATTCTTCTCTGATTCACCTTCTAGTCCTTGATTCCTTCCTTACTTTAGACTCTCGGAGGGTTTATAGTTCGGAATATCTCCTCATATATTTTTACTGCTCCAAGGGCATTAAGGGCTAAATGAGTTCTTCGATATTGCGATTGATCAACAAAGAGAGGATTATTGTAAAGATGGAGCTGACTTGTCTTTTTGCTTTTTTATTCATTTTTCCTTTATAACCCAGAAAATTACAAGAGTTAAAAGGACTCTTTTTTGTTGAATAAAGAGATATATTGGTATATTCTTAACCACGTTAGTTATACGATTTCTTCTTCTTCAGCAATACACAACTTTGGTTCAAACAATATTATAATGGTCTAATTATCTAGCCTAGTGCATATCATCAGCACTATATTTTATTTTAACTACACAAGTAGATTTTAATATGCGCTTTAAAAACTCGAGTTATTTTTGATTAAGTAAACATAAATGGGCAATTCTCTTAAATAGCCCATTTTAAGTTTTTGTCACAAAAATAGCCCTCAAAAAATAAAATGACCAAAATAGACTTTTTTTTTTTTTTGAAATTTTGATTTTTTTTATTTTTTTTTTGAAATTTGAAACCCTAACCCCAAACCCACCCCTTTACTCTAAACCCTAAAGTCCAAATTAGTTAACCCTAGGGGTATAAATGCATATAAATGAATTTTTTAGCTTCTAAAAAAAATATTTTGGTCATTTTCTTCCTTAAAAACTATTTTTGTGACAAACAACCTAAAAGAGGCTATCTAAGGGAATTTCTCAACATAAATATCAAATACATTTTGTTTGCATAAGCACTATTAATTTGTATGTGTAATCTGATCTAGCGTTTGCGTTTTTTAGAATTTGTTCGAAATCTATCTATCTATACTATTATTTGCGAAGTGATTTTTCGCAAAAGAACTCTCACGTTAAAAGTTAGAGTGGTTAATATCGTTTATACCCTTGATGAATAATATATATATATATATAAATATTAATCAAAAATAAAAATAAATTTAATTTTATTAGATAAGTGAGTAAATAATAATATTAAGAATTGTCCAAAATCTTAAAATATATTTTAAAATAAAATAAAAAGAAAATTTCAAAAAAATATAATACATAAAAAATTCAAATAAAACATAAATAATAATTTATTATATAATATTTTAAAGTATTTATTGATAAGTAATTATAAAATGAGTTTGTCTGCATGTGCGGGTAAAACACCTAGTTTGAAGATTGATTTGTATGTTTAATAGTATAGAGATTTGAAAATAAGGTAAATATAATGTTATTAACAATGATTTTGTTACATTTATTTGTATGTATATTAACTATCAAACTACCCAAATATAAAACCAAGTATTAAAAATATTGTTTTTAAATTTTTTTTAAGTATCTATATTATAAATCTAAACTAAAATTTCTGTTTGAGACATATGTTTCATTATTAAAAATTAGAGTTTAAAATAATGTTCTATTTACATATTTTTATGTATAAAATGGTCTTAGTTAATTGGGCTTTTTCCTAAAACAAATTTAATATGGGTCTGAATTTAATTTTGTCTATAATTTTGTTTATAGTAAAATGGACTTTAATTGACATACAAATTATTTTGTGAATTTTTGACCCAAGCCCAATCAGAACTTTTTCTCAGCCGACAACAAAGAGATAAGATTTTTTCTTGTTTCGAAAGATCGAAACCTAAACAAAAATGTATCTCCAATGGCGATTTATGATTTCGTAGGAGTTCACCATTAACTCATTCTTCTCATATATAAACCAGTAAATCTTCTCCCCTTATTTCTTCTTCACACAACATGGAGAAAGTTCAACTTTTCCATTTTTGATTTTGTAAATATGTAGATCAAATTTTCCAAAAAAACTTTCAGGTTTAGTTTGCATGTGGTTTCCGATAATTTCTAACAACACATCGGCTATATTGAAATGCTTATTGGTGTGTTCGACGAAATTCTGAAACAAATTCCGACAAAACATGTAAGTGTTCTTATTAGATAAATAAATATTCTTTTAAAAATGGTTATTTGTTGTATAAAAAAATTTTCGCTTCTTAACATTTATCGGTGCTTATTACATAATCTTATATTTGTTGCAATAAATCTATATATTCTGGTTATATAATTTATTAAATATATTTGGTTTCCTAATTGTCCTTTTCTATTTCAGTGATAAGATATATTTCAAGAAGAAAAAAATACATGACAACACAAAAGTAAGATTCAGATAAATCGATTGTTGTATATTAATTGATAATTATTTTCTTCTTCTTATAGGTTCTTATTTCTTATATGCAGGGGAAATTTAGATCGTCTTTAGTTTAGTGAATAACTAGGTGTTTTGCCTGCACATGCTGCCTTAACCATTTTACAAATATTTATTAATTTATATTTTAGTAATTCAAAAACCACCATAATAACTTATTATTTATGTTTTAAAAAAAAAATAAACATCAAAATATATATATATATATATATATATGAAAAATTCCATTAAAATATATATTTATATATGTCTATTATTGTGTTAAAAATATTTTAGAAAATATCTTTATACAAAATGTTTTTAGTTGATTAATATTTTATATCTTATTTTTAAATTTTATATTGAAAAATATGTTTTAAGATAACAACACAAAATATAAGAATTATCTTATTTTAAAACAAAAATTAATATTATTAATAAAAAATGTTTTTAATTATAAAATTATTTATCAAGGGTAATATAGATATTAACCACTTTAAGTTTTAACGTGAGAGCTCCGTTGCAATAAATTACTTCGCAAATAATAGTATGGATATCAAACATGAGAAGTTAAACATTTGTTTTTATTTGTTGTTCTGTAAAATAGATGTCGATATTAAACATTTATGATGTTTGATATTCATTTGTTTATTCTGAAAAGAGCAGAAGAGATTAGGCATGCGCCGGATCGGGTATCCGGTATTTTAAGGTATCCGGATCCGGATCCTTATCCAGCGGATCCATGATTTTACTATTCTTATCCGGATTCGGGGTTCTCGAATATCCGGGTGTCGGATATCCTCCTAAAAATTAAAATATATATAAATATAAACAATAATTTAAAAATAAAAATAATATAATGTTTTGACGGATATTCAGATCCGGAATTGGTTTTGATGGATCCAACATTTTACTATCCAGATCCGGATAAGAATAGTCAAAGCATTTTGGAAACATTTTATTTGTCGCTTCTTAACATTTTATTGTTTTGTATTGTTTTGTAGCATCGTAGTAAGAATAGTCAAAGCAACCTAGAAACAATTGGAAGCAACATTATACTTTTACATATGGTTAAAAACTCTAAAGCATGAGTCAACATGAAAAGAAGTCAGTATAAGTACATTTCTCATAATACGAGTTTTGTTAAGAAAAGAACAATTGCTTGAGAAAATAGAATTACATCTACACTTAAAGATTCAAATTTCGAATTTGTTTCAGTTTCTACAAAAAAAAATTATATAGCTGCAAAGGCAATATCAACAATACCATACAATAGTCCGAAAAAAAAAAGTAGTAAACATTTAACCATTGTGTCATATTTCATTGCAAAACGACCTTATATGCCACATTGTTTTTTAACTCGTTTGAAATGACTATAAACTAGATTTCGATCCGCGTAACCGCGCAAGTGTTTTTTTTAGTTTTATATACGTATATATTTATTTTAGATTATTAGTGGTATATATTTTTAATATTAATTATATATTTAAATGTTTATATAACTATTTCAAATACAATAATTTTATAGTTTACATGTTGTAATTGATCAATTGTTTAAAGAATTGTTTAAAGGGTGTTTTGCAAAAGTAACCCAAAACAAAAAGTCAAATGCAAAACTAACCCATAATTTTTTTGAAACTTTCAGTTGCCTTTTCTACTCTAAAAGTTTGGATTATTCATGAAAATGTCATTATTTTTTTTTTCGAAATTGAGTGTTTTACTTTATCATCTTCATCTCTTATTTACAATATTGTCATTCCCATCAATACCTCATCCACCATGAACAACCATAATTTTTAAAAAAATTTCATTTGCCTTTTCTACTCTAAAAGTTTGGATTATTCACGAAATTGCCATTGTTTTTTTTCAAAATTGAGTGTTTTACTTTATCATCATCATCTTCATCTCTTATTTACAATATTGTCATTCCCATCAATACTTCATCCACCATGAACAACCAATTTGAAGCTCTTAATGCACCTAAAAATTGATTTTCACTCTTCCTAAATCATTTATGATGCAAAAAAACTACATTTCTCTTCACTCTCTCTCTATATTCACCCAAAAAACTCAATCTTTTGAATCTACACTTTCAAATATTCATGTACCCATTTATTGGTCATCAAAGAGGGATCAATTTCTGGGTGAATGTATGTGTGTTTGGAGAAGCTAAGCAAGTTACCTCAGTCGTTGAAGATATGAAATCAAAACTCTTTTCTGAATTGTTCGTCGGAAGACTTACATGTAAGTCGTCTGACTCCAGACGACTTACAGTAAGCCGTCTGGTTAATATGTAGGTTAGTTTTGCATTTGATTTTCTGAGTGTTTTCTTGAGACGACTTCCAGATAAATCGTCCAAATTTTCTTTGTTAACAAAAAAAATCAAAATTTATAAACATGTTACTTTTGCAATTGACCGGATTGTGTCAGAAAGTTGACTGGCCAGAGACGATTTACATATGAGTTGTCCAGCCGACGACTTCCAGGTAAGTCGTCTAACATTTTCTCAGAATGTTGACTCGGTAGAGACGACTTCCAGGCAGGTCGACTTAGGTTACTTTTGCAATTGAGAATTTAAATTTAGATGTTTAATTTTAACTAGAAGACTTCTGAAAAAAGTGACGTCTCAGATTTTTTTTCCGAGATTCTGATCAAACCTTTAGTTTTGACAGACGACTTCCAAGAAGTCGTCTAGTTAAAATTAAATATCTAAGTTTAAATTTTCAATTGTAAAAGTAACCTAAGTCGACTTACCTAGAAATCGTCTCTACCGAGTCAACATTCTGAGAAAATATTAGACGACTTACCTAGAAGTCGTCGGCTGGACGTCTTATATGTAAGTTGTCTCTGGCCAGTCAACTTTCTGACACAATTCGGTCAATTAGAAAAGTAACATGTTTATTCTAGACGACTTACATGTAAGTCATCTGGAAAAACTTTGATTTTTTTTTGTTAACAAAGGACGACTTATCTAGAAGTCGTCTGACTTGACGACCTCACTGTAAGTATTCATTTGTAAATATTCAATTGCAAAAACTAAACTAAACGGATGACTTCGAGGGAAGTCGCCTTGGTCAATATTTAATAAACTTTCATTTTCAAAATTTTTATTGGATTTATAATATTTTCTTGTTAATTCATGTATATTAGTCAATATTGGAACTACTGAATAAAATTTATAACTTAATTGGTGATAATTATGAGGTTACCAACATACATGTTATTAACCTTTTGTTTATGACAGACGACTTCCAGGATGTGGACGACTTCCTAGAAGTCGTCCAAGTCGTCTCTGCTTAACTTTTTGAATTGTTTTTCTATGTTTGCTAATGTGTTTTAATTTGATTCTTTGTAGATGATACGTCATATACATGTAGTTTACGGAGAATGGTCGGTGAAACACGACTCTTGGGATTTTGTGGTTGATAAAGCTAAAGGAGCGAGAATGTTCTTTTTAAGTGAAAGTTCTACACATGCCGAACTTGTTGAAATGGCTGTAGAAGATTATAACCTGGAAGCAGAGGTTGTGGAGTTAACCTACTTATTACCAGAAGCAATGAGGCATCAAGACACTCCTCCTATTCATGTTACAAGTGATAGACAAATTTGGAACTTGGTCGAGATCACTAAAATGCATGATGTACGTCTTTGTGTTTCAAGCCGAGTGAAGCTGAGAACGGTTAAAGATGAAGATATAGAAGCTGAAGATGTTAATGAAGTTTCAGAGGAAGGGAAAGAAGATGATGATGGGGTTAAAATTAATAATTGGGAGGAAGATGTTAACTTGCCTAAAGCTGAAAATGATGATTGGGAGGAGGATGTTAATCTCCCTAAAGCTAAAAATGATGATTGGGAGGAGGATGTTAACTTCTCTAAATCGGAAAATGTTGAAACGGATGATCTTGGTGAAGATTATAACGAGTATGGAAAAGTTAAGTGAGGATGAGGAGAGGAAGAAGAAGATAATATATGTTTTGAGGAATTGTAAGAGACATATGGTAGTGAAGGAGGAAGCTCGAATACCAACAATACCAACATTTATGCCAATCAGAGTTTTGTTAGTAAGTTCTCCTTCAGAATATTCAAGTCAACAAAAACTCTATTTATGGCAATTTGTCGTGTTAATGGGTGTGGATGAAAATTTAGAGCGAGTGTGAAATATGGAACAAATACGTTTTGGGTAACCAAGTATCTGAGCACTCATACATGTTTTATCTTGGACCGACTGGCTGTGCGGAAACATTGTACTCTGAAGTATGTTGGTAGACTTTTCATCGATTGCGTTGGAATCATTGATGGGTTGAATCTGCAGCATATCAAAGATTCTATGAAAAATATGTTTGGCATAACTCTAGATTACACCACCTCATACAGAGCATTGTTAGAGGATCAGCAGAAGATGGGTATGGGCGACTGCCTTCATATTTGGAGCAAATCGAATTAGCAAATCTGGTTCTATCACTAGTATATAACTTGACTCTGAGAGTAGATTTAAGTATTTATTTCTATCTTTTGGAGCTTATATTGCTGGTTTTCAGTTTCAAAGAAGGGTCATCGTGGTGGATGGAACTCACCTAAGTGGAAAGTATGGAGGTGTTATGTTAGTTCCAGCTGCACAAGATGGTAATTTTCAGATATTTCCATTGGCTTTTGGAATTGTATATGCTGAAAATGAAGATTCTTGGAAATGGTTTTTCACGACATTGACGACTTGTATATCTGATCAGTTTGCTTTGGTGATAATCTCTGATCGGCACATATGCATTATAAAGGCTTGTGACAAAGTGCTTCCTTGGGCAACCCGAGAAATATGTTATTATCACCTACAATATAACATTTTCAAAAACTTTAAAGGAAAACATCTCTTATAATTGGTCAAAGGTGTTGCGGATGTTCATACACTTGACGATTTTAACTCATACATGGACGAGATACAGAGTGCAAACCTGGATCTTGCAAAATATTTGGAGGAAGCCGATGTGGCTCTATGGTCAAGGGTTCATTGTCAAGGAGAAAGGTTCAACATAAAAAGGAGCAACATTGATGAATCTATTATTTGTGCGCTAAAAAA
This sequence comes from Sinapis alba, assembly GCA_012274485.2. Taxonomy (NCBI): domain Eukaryota; kingdom Viridiplantae; phylum Streptophyta; class Magnoliopsida; order Brassicales; family Brassicaceae; genus Sinapis; species Sinapis alba. The sequence continues at coordinate 230,830 of MU105916.1, read as the reverse complement.
AAGCAAGAGGATTTCTCATACCATTCATTTTGGAGTTTATAAGGGAGAAGCTAGGAAGGTGGTATTGCAAAAGGAGAGAAGATGCTATGACTCTCACATCTGAACATAGCCGAGGAGTTAAATACTTATTGGCGGTTCGTTCAGAGCTAGCGAATCATTTAACTGTCTAACCAATTGGTGGATGGTGATTCTTTGTAAAAGGAGGTATCTGAAACTGTATTGTTGATTTGAAACATGGAAAGTGTGAATGTGGTGTATAAGCAGTCGAGAAAATACCTTGCTCACATGCCATAACAGATGGAAATCATGTTGGTTGGCATATCTCTACCCTAGTGTCATTGTTCTACTCAAAGGATACTTTGTTTGCATGATACTCACAAAATATATATTCTCCTGCTGGAGAAGTTAAGGCCAACAAAATTTTTCCACCGAATATAAAGAGTCCAGCGGAAAGACAAAAGAAATCAAGATAACAATCTTAGTTGGAATTATCCAGGATGAAAGAACACAAACCCAGGAAGCAACACATGGTTTATAGATGTTCAAACTGCAAAGAAATAGGTCATACAACTCCATATTGTGAGAACTGATCTTCTGGTGACGACTTATGGTAAGTCATCTGGAAGTCGTCTGGAAGTGGTCTGGAAGTCTTCTGGTGAAAGTCGTCTGAAAATTGTCTGGAAGTCGTTTGGTGTAAGTCGTCTGGAAGTCGTTTGGAAGTCATTTGAAAGTCGTCTGAAAGTCGTCTGGTGGAAGTCGTCTGGTACTCGTGTGGAACTCGTCTGTATGTCGTCTAGAAGTCGTCTGAAAGTCGTCTGTATGTCGTATGGACAACTTTTTATCTTCTTATTATGAACTTCTTTATGATCTTGTATGAACTTAATCAACTTTTTTATCTTGTCATGAACTTCTTTATTTTCTTGTTATGATCTTGTTATGAATACAAAATATTAAATAATCTAAACTTATAAAATATACAATAGAACTTACAAGTTGAACTTACAAAATGAGTTTTGCAAAATAAGAATAAAACTTACAATTTGGGTTAGAAAACTTTCACATAAGTCGTCTTGTAGTAGACGACTTACATGAAAGTCTTCTATTACTATATCCTATCCTAACCTATAACAAAAAGGATGGTTCGTACATGTCCTGGTTGACATCAATATCACTTACCTCTGTTTTATGGCCGTCGGGGATCTCTTTAAATATATCTACCGCCATCTTTTCCCTAATATCCTTAACGATCTTGTCATGCAAGTCATCGGGAAATGGCAAGCCAAGAACATGACATTCAATATACTTCAATGTGAAGACGCCACAATCTCCACTTCAATACTGAGGTGCATTCGCTCTCTCATACGTGAATGACACCAGTGAGTATTTACGACGTTCTTCAATATTGGCAGCTCACTCAACAAGCAAATAAGGGACCATATTTGACAAAAGGCACCATTACCTGATCTAGCTCTGCTTTTCTAATATGTCCATCGATACTGTCCCAGACAACTATGTGCCTTTTAGGGATCGATATCCATATAGCAATCCAATGACTATTTTTGTAGTTCACTGGCGTATATATATCATCGATATGTAACCCCCAAATCTTGTTCGTCCGGCAAAATGAGGGTACAACGCCTCCATAAAAATTTCACGCCCCCCTCGGAAGACTTCTTCCTAAATCGTTAGGATCCGGCTCCGAGCTCACCCAATCCAGGTATTTTCTCGTCCACCACTGTAAAAATTCATGATCAAGAATGCACATTCTTTCACTCCTAAAGAAATGTGTGTCATTGGTGTACCGTTGCCTCAGTACATTGATAAAAGCAACCATATTTTGCAATGAAAAAGAATAAAAATCAGACGACTTAACAAATATGAAAGACTTAACTAAGTCTTCTAACTTGAACGAATTACCAGACGACATACCAGACGACTTACGGGAAGTCGTCTGGCAAGTCGTCCCACCAGATGACTTCCCGGAAGTCGTCTAGGTTAGAAGACTTAGTGAAGTCTCACCAGAAGTCTTTCGAGGAGCAGTATATAAGACTTACAGAGTCGGTAAGCCATTTTGTGGGGGGGGGGGGTTTGGAGGGTCCAATACTAGAGACTTGGACATCCTGGTGGTTTCTTTTTAGGAGTGGTTCTATAAAATCCGCAAACACCAAAAGTACATAAGCAATCATTTTATGGTCGTCTGGTAAGTCATCCAAGAAAGAAGACTTATCTATCTTTCTTCACCCATTCGGTAAGCACTGAACTTTTGTGCTTCTCAACAGAGAATGCAAAAGGATCACATCCACGTCTTATTTTTTTGTTTGGAATGATAATTTTGGTTGTGATGTTTCCCTAAAAAGGATATTGATGTGAGGCAGTAAGCTTCCTCTCTCGTGCACTCCTTGCCCGTACATTTGCCAAACCAGCCTCCCTCTTTAGATGCATTGCCTTTCTCGGCCTCTTTGGCCTCTTTGGCTGCTTTGGCCTGTCGACCTCTCTGGCCTCTTCGGCCTCTTTGGCAGCTTCGGCCTCTCTGGCCTCTTTGGCCTCTCTGCCCTCTTTGGTTTCTTTGGCCTATTTGGCCTCTTTGGTCTGTTTGGTCTCAGTGACCTCTTTGGACACACTCAGGTCTCTTTTCGTCTCATTCACACTTTTACTCTGCAAATGAACCAAAGAAGATGACATAAAACAAAATCTTAACCAAAAAGAATAAACGTCAGACAGACTTAACAGACGACTTACCAAATGACTTACCAAACGTTTAACCAGACGACTTCCCGTAAGTCGTCTGATGAGACGACTTACCAAAAGACTTCCATGAAGTCTTCTCGAGTAAGTCGTCTGATCAGTCGTCTCACCAGAATACAATGAACATTGAGAAACAAAGAAGAACTATATTATTTTATAAAATTTGAACCAAAAATTAAGAAACAAAGAAGCAAACAATGCATTCTGATTTACAAAAGAAACAAATCAGATTTTTTTCTACTATATTTCTTAGAAGTTCTTCCAGAATTTTTTGTGGGAGAAGTACTAACCCTGAATTTAGCCGTGCGTTTAGCAGTTCCGAAGCAGTGTGAGGAGCCTCATTAGAAGCAATCCCTTTGGTGCTTTTGGCAAGCTGCTCCAGAGATTCGACCTTATGGGCAACAACTTCGACCCTATCGGCAACAAGCTTGATCTCCCTTAGGATCATCCCAAAACCATCCCTCATGGTATCAGCCACCTGCTTCAACCCGTTTTCAAAAACTTCTTGGGTAATCCCACCCACAGGAGGCTCTTCTGCCTGCTAAGGAGCCTCTTCTGCCTGCTAAGGAGCCTCTTCTGCCTCTCGAGGAGCCGCTTTGCGAGCTTTCTTTCGAGGTCTCTCTTTATGAATAAGAGTTTTTTCCTTCACATTAGTCTCTTCCTTCACATAACCCTATTCCTTCACCGCATACAAAACTACAGACTTTTGATTGGACCATAAGGTAGTATCGGCGACTTCTCAACATTTTATGGTCCAATGATGATTCTCATTCCACATAATTTTAACAATGTTGTCTACGGCCTTATCCTCTACATCATGGTCCCATTTTGACCACATTTCACTAATGTCTTTCTTCTTTACAAAGTTCGTCACGACAGTTTGCAGTAAAAAAATATATAAACTAAGATATAAACTTATAGTGAGAAGACTTACTTACCAGAAGACTTAACTATAAGTCTTCTCACCAAATGACTTAACTATAAGTTGTCTGGAAGTCTTCTGGTGAGAAGATTTACCAGAAGACGTACCAGAAGACTAAAGTATAATATTTTATAAGTATTCTGATGGAATTACATGTCTTCTGATGACATCTTTAAAAAATCTGCGTCTTTTGCCACCATTGTAAGCCAGCAAAGGTGGAGACGGTTTGTTTTGTACGTGATTACCATACTCAGCTCCGAATTTTGGCATAGTATAGTACACCCACACCTGGATCGCTTGTACAAAATCATCAATAATATAAGATTTTGTTAAATCTTTATTCCACAGTGAGTCCATCAGCACCTTGAACGCGAGTCTCCCCCATGGATAATTCTCAAACTCTTCTAAATTTATCACTACCCTTGCAAGACTAGCCCGGGTTACAGTTGAAAACTTTCTTCCTTCAATGAATCCATTGAAGATGGCTAGGTATCCCAGCCGCATCCGATCATCTCAAGACCACTCTGCACATCTCTTACATGCTGATGTTATCTGCTCTGTAGTTGGACCAACATCGATACCAACACCCAAAAGCTGCCAAAAAGCAGTCGTCTCCTCCGTAACTTCACACCTCGGACTTTACAGGTTCTCAATGTAATCGCAGTTGAGACCAGTGAGGTGTTCAAACTCAATCAGAGAAAACCTCGCTGGTTCCAGACCAACAAGATACCAAAGCTCATACTTCTTCTTGATGTGAAGATTGAAACAGAGCATAAAGTGAACCAGCGTTGATGCCCAAGCAAAATTCAGCTCCTTGAACTTGAGGAAGACTCCCAAATTTGAGTCCCTCATCTCCTGGAATTTGTTTGGATGTAGAGCAGCCCTGATGGCATAATACAAATTTTTATCATCAGTATGATATGAAATGCTTTTGACTGGTTTGAGCTCTTCCCGTAAGATAAATAACCTCTTCGGAAGTTCTGGTAAATCTATTTTCAGTCTGCAAACAATCAAAACTAACATCTCAAACACAAACCAAACAGAAAAAGGTTTATAAACTAGTAAATTTAGGGGTTAAAAGACTTCATGGTAAGTCGTCTAGGTAGGCTGTGTGTAGATAACTTCTTTGTAAGTCATCTAGGTAAGAAGACTTTCAGATAAGTCGTATGGTACTATACGACTTACCTGGAAGTCACCTGGGACAAGACGACTTACCAAGAAGTCGTGTTAAATCTACAGATCTGAAAATCGTGTTAAACCTACATATCTGACGATTGAAGTAACTAACTAGATTGAACGGCTACAAATAGATGAACTTACAGTCGGAGGCGAAGAAGTACTGGTCGGCAACAACAACAGTGATTACAGACCTACAAAACAAGATGGGAGAAAAGAAGTAAGACTATAAAAATTACGGATTAACGACGGTGAAACGTCCGCCTTAAGAAAAATATTGAACGACATTAAAGAGGAAGAACTTACCGGTGGTGAGATCGGCGGCGAAGTTCAACAAAACGAAAAACATTTAGATTAGGAAAAAAATAAAGAGGGTTAGGTTACTCTTCCTCGGCCGTGACAGAGAAATGATATTCGACGGGAGAAACAAGGTTATCGGTGGTGATATTGATGAAAAACGGCTAGAGGTTTTGATAGAAGACGGCTAGGGTTTCGGCGGAAAAATCGCATTCGAAATCGCCTTAGAGAGAAAACAGCTAGGGTTTCTTTTTTTTCTCAGCAAACAATGAAAAATATCAATTTATATTTTCGGTAAAAAAAATGGTTATATAAATATAATTTGGTAAAAATAAAAGTTATGTACAGTTTGGAAAACTTCCTGGAAGTCGTCTGGGGCTAGACTACTTCAGGAAGTCGTCTGGTTTTAGACGACTTACCAAGAATTTATCTTAGACGATTTACTAGGAAGTTGCCTGAAATCCTAAATATAAAACCTAACTCAAATAAATAACAAAATAAAATTAAACACTTCGTCAAACTTAATATCAACTTTAAAAGTGTTTAATATACACAAATCTAAACACATATACCTCAAATTTAATTTTTTCAAGAAAAAAGTTAAGCTTCCAAACTCTAACCCCTAAATGTAAATATAATACTACAACATATGTTACCAAACCTCAAACCAACTAATACCATCACTTACTTCATTCAAGTTAGGTTTAGGTTTGCATTTAAAATCAAATTTTATGTCAAATTTGACAATTTTTCCTTGTTTAAAACCAACATATGTATTTGTCGCTTCTTATTATATATTTATCATATTGTATTTCTATTTATTTATTGGATGAAGTAATAAATGCATTAAACAACATATTAAAAATTATATTGTATTAAATTTATGCTTAATTTTAACCTTCTGACCTTCAAAGCCGAATTCAATTCAGATAATATATTATTATATATGTAAAAATTAAAATATGTCAATTTTTATACATGTATAATATAGTTTCAAATGCTAAGTCGCTATGTCGTCGTATTATATTTTTAGCATAAATATGTTATATTTATGAATTTTTTTATAAATTTATCAATTTAATGTAATGTTATCATATTTATTTCAATATAATAATTTCATTTTACTTATTTTGTAAATGATAACTGAATATATATTAATGCATAACAATAGTTCATTGTTAATTATGAAATTAGTTGAAATATTTACATAAACTTTTTGAAAATTAATATATTTTTAACAGATTTGTTAAAAATATATATTTAAAATGAAAAGATATCACGGATAAAAGATTTTATATTATTAGCTTTAATGAAATACATGTTAATTTCTATACATGTATTATATAGTTTGTTAATGTTAACACATATTACCTATGTATTATATTATGAAAATAAATACTTAAGAAAATAAAATATATAAATGTAACAATTTAATAGAATTTTATCATATTTAGCTCAATATAATAATTTTCTCTTAAAATAATTGATTATGATTATATAATAGATAAAATATGATATAATTTATATTTTAATTTTAAAATTAGTGAAAATATTTACATGTAAGTTTGAAAATTAAGATCTTGTTATCGTTTTTTAAACAAATTTGTTAGATTTTTTAATATATTTATATATTTATATTTAAAATAAAAGGATATCAAAAGATATTGTGATTAATCAACACTGATTTGTAGGAGTCAATTCATATATTATGAATGATATTATTAAGCTATATTATTAGTAATAAATGAAGGATAACTGATTTCTATTAAATGTCTATTTTTTTAAAAATCACACATGAATCAAGGTTGTAACTTCTGTTTAAATATATAAGATTTTTGATATAAATGGATTTATAATGAAAACTTCTATATGAAAATAGTTTCAGGTTGATGCTTTAATCTCACATGGAGCTGCACATGAAATATCATCTACACCATGATTCACAATCACATCATAATATAGTGTTCTAATGGTTGGGTCAAGTTACTAACTTTTGATGAAACATTGTTTATGTTCTTATGGTTATGGTTTTTTTTGTTTTTGTTTTGTAGGATCTTGAAAATCATCAGTGAATCATTGGGTAGATAAATGAAAACAAAGAAGAATTTGCAAATGGCCAGTATGTGTTACATCAAAATGAACAATAAATTGTTATGATAACTTGATAGTATTGATACAATAGAAATGGAACTATATCGGTAGTTAGGTAATAAACCGGAGCTTGCTTGATGTGTTGTAATGTTTGACTGCCTTGATTGAAAATCATAAAACTTCTCCAGCCATTATTAAAAATGTATGAAAAAATCAAACATTGTGTGCAGTCCAAATAGATAGTTTAAGAAAACAAAAACAATATACTAAAAAAAATAAGAGATTCTGAAAAATCTCTTTAAAAACAATATTCATTGTTTGTCTCTGAGGCTTGCCTTCATCGTCAACAATCAAAATCTTCAACATTTTTTAGATGTAATTCTATAGATAACAACATATAGTTGGACATAAAAGAACACATGCATTGATAGATAAATACTAACTTTTGAGAGTGATTGGCTTTGACTCTTATTAATTGTAATGGCAAACCGCAACAACAATAAGAAGTTGCCTCTTCCTCATCTTGAAAGGTAACTTCTTGTCATAAGGGGTAATAGCAAACCTAGGAATAAGAACAATTCGCCCAAACTTATTTCTTGTAATCACTTTCGCCTTTATCATGAAATCGTACATCTCTGTAATCTGAAGTCGAGTCTCATTCATTAATTCGCCAGTAGGATCTATGTTTCTTAGTAATATCACAGGACAACCAATTTTTAACTGAAGACTATGATTTGGTAAACTTAAGACTTTGATGATGTTTAAAAAATATGGAGTGAGAACTTAGTCATTAACTAGAAATTTATTTGAAGCATCTATCGTATCAGAGTTTAAGTAGATCATTTCCTCACTTGTAATAAATCAACAACTAAATCATTTTCCCTTATAGATATCAAATATATAAGAATAAAATGTTTTAATTCAGATATCAATAACCAACCATTAAGCTTATTCAACATGTGTTGGTTAATCTTGTCCACATCCTCGTGAAAACTAAGTTGTTTTTTCTTCTCTTTACTTAAACATAGATCTACATAATCAAATATCAAATTAGTTACTCAGAAAAATAGTGCATGTATTATGCTAATGTTTAAAAATGACGAAAGTAAACATACATGGTCTATTTAATATCTTTCTACGACGAATCTCAATGCCTTCAAATAGAAATTCGCAAGTATTTTCTCATACAACCTCTGGCTTCGACAAACTATTTGACATGAGCATGACCACAAATACATGACGCATATACGATGATGAACCTGTAAAATTGTCCTCACAATATCGTCTATGTATTCTTGATCATCTTTTAACAAACCTCGAGCAAAGCACGTCTCTTTGTATGATGGATACAAAACATTGTTAAATTTTTTGATGTCCTCAAAAGATGCCGGACCTCTTACAATGTTCAGCAAGACACGCAAATAAAACACATGTTGGGATTTCAGCTAGAGTTAGTTTCCGAGCAACATAACTGACTTTTTTAATTCAAACCTCTGCGGTGTGGTGGGATAAATGGGTGTATACGGTCCTGGGGTTGGAGGGTTGGTGACAGCAATCTCCAGTTCTCCTCTCGAAAGACGGCACTGCCTGTTAGTGGAATCCTTTTTTGCTGTCGGTGTGGTGATTTTGAACGGGTTCGATGTTTCTTGATGCGTTTCTCTGTGAGGGTATTGATGATTGGGTTTCTCGGAAGCTGTAGATCTTCCCCATTGCTTCAAGGTTTGAGCCGCCTTTCTCTCTGGGAGATTGCGACAACCAGGGTCTCAGTCAGCTCATACTTTTCATTGGACCATTAACGCTACGCGAACTCCGGCCTAACTCCAGCTTGCCTCGTCAGGCTTAGTCTGTTGTAATAGAGTCTGATTATTCACTAGATGCTCTGTTTAGTTTTCTTTTATGCATTGTGCTAGTTGTCTCTTTTGTGCTTCTGTAAAAAAAATAAAAATTTGATATAATAATTTGATATTTTACCAAAAAAAAAGAGTAATTCCCTTAGATAGCCCCTTTTAGTTTGTTTGTCACAAAAATAGTTTTTAAGGAAGAAAGTGACCAAAATATTTTTTTTAGAAGCTAAAAAATTCATTTATATGCATTTATACCCCTAGGGTTAACTAATTTGGACTTTAGGGTTTAGAGTTAAGGGGTGGGTTTGGGGTTAGGGTTTCAAATTTCAAAAAAAAAAATAAAAAAAAATCAAAATTTCAAAAAAAAAAAAGTCTATTTTGGTCATTTTATTTTTTGAGGGCTATTTTTGTGACAAAAATTTAAAAAGTGCTATTTAAGAGAATTGCTCAAAAAAAAATAGAGAGAAAATTAAGCAAAGTTATATATGAAATATATAGAAGAAGATGTGGACATATTGGTATGGGCCAAACCGTTTCAGAAGAGTTCTGACACCCAAACAAGGACAGAAAAAACGATAACACAGAACTAAGAAAATAAATATTTTATCTTATTAACCCCCAACGAATTACAAAATCACCCCCAACATTTTAAATTCTTTATACAACTGGCGCTGAAAGTTTCGCGGCTTGCTCCAACACCTCTAGAATCTCCGCACGACTCCTCACGATCCTATGGAAAACCTCTCTGATCTGTTGCTGTAACGGAACAAGCTCTTCCTCCATTCTTCTGCATATCTCTGCCATCTCCGCCACTTGAGCCGCCGCAGATTCAGCAGCCTCTTTCTCCGCCGGATAATGAAATCCATCGGCGAATTCAATCAGCGAGTGGCCAAGCTTCTCCATCCTCGTCATCTCCTCCATTAATCCTGCAGATCCTTTCTTCTCTTTCTTCTTCCACTCATCTCCAATCTTCTCATGGATTCCGACCAAACTCTGAGCCCAATTCAAATGCTTCGGCACCGGCAAATGATTAGCTAATCCAGCTCTTTCCTGACACGGAACTGCCGCCGTTAAAACCCACATCACGAACACCGTTACAGTGCTCATTATAAACATCGGCAGAGGCAATCCCGCCGCTTCGTTGCCACGTGGCGGTGCCAGATTCGCCGTCATTGCGTGGATCTGCTTCGCCGCCGACCAGTTTCTCCCAACGGCCCACGACGACGATTTAAGCTGACCAATCGTGGCTCCTCCTTTACTCGCCGCGGACGATCCACCGCTACGACCTCCGCCGCTTACATTCTCTTTGTCCTCGATGCTCAACGCAATGAGTAGATTTGCGAGGGCGCGTTTCGCTCGCCTCACGTTACCGTCTCCTAACGGACGTTGCTCCAATGCTGCCACGGCGATCTCAGCTAGGCGCTGGTAATGTCTAACGGAATCGATTCCGTTAACGACGGCGGTACAGATGTCAAGCGCTTTAATAGACCGGTCTAACATTTCAGGAACTAACCGGTCGAACGGCGGTTTAGAAATCTGGGTCGGGTCACGGCCCATTAAGAGAATCGCTTTGAATTCGGCTTCGCAGCAGAGGAAAACATCCATAAGCTTACGAAGCCAAGTGACGGACATAATCTGCTCCGTCGCGGGTACGGAAGCAACCGTGTTCGTTTCATCGGACGGTGGTTGTGGGGGAGGAGGAGAGAGAAGCTCGGTGAAGCGATCGGCGATGTGTTTTTGGAAAAGCTCGAGATCTTCTTGCTCTTGTTCGGTGTTGACGTCGGTGAATTGGTTGCGACGAATACTAATCCGGCCGAGGAAGGATCCTTGATTGTCTTGCGCAGGTCTCATGATTTTTGAGTCAATAAGAAGAAGATTGGGAAGGTTTTGGAAGTTGTCGATTTATATACGGATAGTTAAAGAAGTTTGTGGTCCCAGAGGTTAAACAAAATAAACAAATTAGTGGTGTGCATGTCTTGTCGGAAAGCTTGATACCCGTTCTTCGTGCGCAGTTACCTCTTTTTTGTGTGTTCCCATTTTGCCATTTGATTGAGAGAACATGCGACTTATCGTGATACGTAGTGATTTTGAAATATTCAAACTGCATGCTGTTTATATGTTAAAAATTAAACTGCATGCTGTTTATATGTTCAAAATTAAACTTCATGCTCTTTTATTTTAAAATATAAGAGCATCCGCAACGCGGTATGTTAAGCAGTCCTTAGCGCGTTAATCTACGGTAATTAAAATAAAATAATATAAACTCGCCGCTGATTGGTAAGGATCGGTCCGTAATTAAGGTGTTTAAGGACCGAGTCCTTAGTGACGTGTCGCGTTCTGGTTCACCCTTGCGAGCGGTGTAAACCGTTTACGAAAAAAAAAATTCATTTGCGAGAAGTGACGAAAAAAAATTCTCTCGACGACGGTGGCGATGGTAGAGGCGATTTAGGGTTCAAGTATAATCAAGGTAAATCGAACCGGTAATCTGGGTGATTTTTTGTTTTCGATTACGGTGCATGTTGTTTTCTTCGCGTTTAGGGTTCGGTTTTGGGATTTCAAGCGATTTGTAAAAAATTTCGTTTGTTGTTTACGGATTTGGGTTTTCAATCTCGTTTATGGCTCTGTTTAGGCTTCGATTCTTTAAAAGTTCGATTCTTTACAAGTTGTATTGTTTAGAAGTTCGATTCTTTACAAGTTTGATTCTTTAAAAGTTGGATTCTTTATACGTTCGATTTTGTAGGAGAAATAGTCGAGAAACTTTACGTTTAATGTATTATTTCAACAGTTTTAATCTCTTTCAGGTTACGGAAACATGGGACAAGATTATAGCTACAGCCAACCTTCTTCATCAAAGGAGTATGACATAGATATTACTTCTCTACTTCAAGCAGAAGCTGAAATCTACGCGGATGAAGCTGATAGCAGCCAGAATCTTGCAGTAGACATGCCGTTTCAGTACCCTCCTCAACCTGAGGCAGATGATGGAATGCCGAAGATATGCTACTGTGGTGGTGAGCCATTTGTTGCAACATCTTACACAAGCAAAGATCCTGGTAGAAGATACTTCACGTGTGAGAATGCTGAAGATGGAGACTGCCATGTCTGGAAATGGTGGGATGTCGCGGTAATGGAGGAGATGACTGAGTTTCAGAGACAACTTATGGAGGTCAAGGATCAACGTAATGAGACGGAGCAGAAGCTTGTTAAGCTAGAGGAGACAGTGTGGGAGTTAGCTAAGAAGAAATCAGGGGTTAGACATGGGTTGCCATTGTGCGTTTGTGTGGTGGTCGGTGTATTCGTCATAATCTGTATGGTGGTCATGTTCAAGTGGGTTGAAGAGAAGGACAACGTCATGACAGAGTGTCTGGTGCGTTTCTTTCTGTTTCTCTTTTCATAGATTAATGTGTAATATTTTTAAACATTGACTGCTTTTGGTCATTTATCTTCAGGAAGAGCTGCAGAGGCTGAAAAGGAGATGGTCGGAGCTTTAGGAGGTAACAACTTCTCACTCTCTTATCATTTAATTTTTCAAAATGCAAGTGAAGTGCGATTAGATTGGTGTTAAATGATAGTGAATAGGTTTCTACCTTCCTAACTCCCCTGACTTGATAGGTGATTAATGTTAATTAGTTTTCCAGTAGAGTTCTTAATGCTTTTTACCTTCCTAACTACTTGGCTTTAATGCTACGCAATTCGTTTACTTAAATGGTAGCCTTTGTGTTGCTACTAGAGTGACACAGACAATTCACCCACCATGGATAGCAACCATGGTTTTGTTGACCTACTTCATAGCCAAACCTCTTTTGATATTGATTCACCCGAACCGCCTTGGTTTAGTAGCCAAGGTGCAGATGAGTGTCCCGTGAAGGAAAGGAGGAAATGGTCTCCAAAAGAGGATAAAATCCTTATTGGTGCTTGGCTTAACACTAGTAAGGACCCAATGGTTAGCAACGAGCAGAAAGCTGGTGCATTTTGGAAGAGAATTCAAGACTACTACAACTCAAGCCCTCACCTGGTAGGGACAACACCTAGGGAGCTTGTTCAGTGCAAACAGAGGTGGTCTAGGATAAACGATCAGGTCTGCAAATTTGTTGGGTGGTTTGAAGCGGCTCTGAGAGAGCAGAGAAGTGGTCAAAATGATGATGATGTGATGAAAGCTGCGCTAGATCTCTTCTATAATGACTACGGAATGAAGTTTAGCCTGGAACACGCGTGGAGAGAGCTGAGGCATGACAGGAAATGGTGCTCCACTTTTCAGTCAAAGGACACTGTGAAGGAGAAGCGCAAACAAGTGTTGGAGGTTGATGGAGAAGAGGAAGTGGGAGGAGCAGAGGGTCGACCTGCTGGAGTAAAGGCTGCTAAAGCAGCTAGTAAGAAGAAGAAGAGTGGTAAAGAAGAGGAGTTGTCACAGTTACAAGCCATGTTGGAAATCAAAGAAAAAATTTCTAAGCAGAAATTGCTTGACCGTTTACTTGGGAAGAAGGACCCACTCTCTGAGATGGAAACATCTTTGAAACTTAAAATTATGTCTGAGCTGTTGTGATATGTTTTAGGTTGGCTTATGATGGTTTAATACGTATGAGTTGTGTTTATGGTCGGTTTATGAGCTGTTGTGATTATGATCGGGTTTATGGTGTCTAACTATTCTTTTTTCTGTTCTTTCAGGTTCAGTACAAGGTCTTTGTTGTGTACTAGTTGTTCACTCACGGGTTAAGGGAGCCATCATGTCTCTCTGTGAAAGTGTTTTGTTGTATAGCAGACTGGAACCAAAGTCACGGGTTTGTGTCTGCTTTTTTCACTTTCACTAGTATAAGTAATGTGTTTAGGTACCTACATCTTTATCTGTCTTTCCATTTCATCTCTTCTCGTACGTAAACTTCTATAACTAATGTATGAATCTCCTTATGTATTGTAAGCAACAACCGTATTGTAAGAACCTCTGTTAAAGGCAATCACAAGGTTTGATTTGCTTTGTTTATTGTTTCATTTACTTTCGTTTTGCTTTCGTTTTTGTTGTATGAAGATCTTTTTATCAAATGCTTGTTTCATATCTTCTAGTGTTCACATTCGTTTTCTTCAATTAATCAGATTATATCAAATTCAACAACACACGTTTATATTAACTTTATGAAATGCGGGTTTCGTTTTTGTTGTATGAAGATCTGTTTATCAAATGCTTGTTTCAGTCTCATCATCGAACTCTGATTCAATGATTTAATGTAGTCAGCATGGTAACTTGTTTCTCCTTTATTATAACCATAACAAGATAATTTGTATGATGATAAAATATGATCATTTCTAAGTTATCTTCACCAGCCTTATTTGTATGATGAAAAATATGATAATTTTTAAAATGATAATTATAAATATGCAATAATTAAAGACTCTAATCCGTTTGTCTTGTTTTTTTTTAATTTAAAGGACGGTTTACAGAAATGTCATCGTCTTCATCGGAAGAACTTGAACAAAGATTGGACGAAGTTTTCGACGAAATATTTGAAGATGTATACGACAACGTTGTGGACCATCAAACCAAAAAAACAAAGAAAACGTGCTTACATAGAACGAAACCGCGAAGAAGGACACCACCGTTTATGGAATGACTACTTTAGTGATGATCCAACATTTCCGGCAAATTTGTTCAGACGCCGTTTCCGCATGAACAAGGATTTATTCATGCGTATAGTCCATCGCCTGTCAGAAGAATTTCAATTCTTTCAACAAAGAAGAGATGCAATCAGGAGGTATGGTCTATCTCCCTTGCAAAAATGTACAGCTGCAATTCGTCTCCTTGCTTATGGTTCGGCGGCTGACACAGTTGACGAATATCTCCGACTTGGTGAAAGCACGGCCATATCGTGTTTACAATATTTCACTGATGCAGTAATACAATTATTTGGAGACGAGTATCTACGAAGACCTACACCAGAGGATCTACAACGACTACTCGATATTGGAGAGAAACGTGGATTTCCTGGGATGGTAGGAAGCATTGACTGTATGCATTGGGAGTGAAAAAATTGTCCAACCGCTTGGAAAGGACAGTACACCTGTGGATCCGGAAAGCCGACAATTGTCTTAGAGGCTGTGGCTTCACATGATCTTTGGATTTGGCACGCATTTTTTGGTCCTCCAGGTACCTTAAACGATATTAATGTCCTTGATAGGTCCCCTGTTTTTGATGACATTTTACAAGGTCGAGCTCCAAGGTTAGAGTACGTGGTCAATGGCCATATGTATAATTTAGCGTACTACCTCACAGACGGTATATATCCGAATTGGTCAACATTTATCCAATCTATCTCACTTCCTCAAGGTCCTAAAGCTGAGTTATTTGCCAAAGTTCAAGAAGCAACCAGAAAAGACGTGGAGCAGGCTTTCGGAGTATTGCAAGCTCGCTTTGCGATTGTGAAAAACCCAGCTCTTTCATGGGACAAGGAAAAGATAGGGAAGAATATGAGAACATGTATCATACTACACAATATGATAGTCGAAAATGAACGAGATGGATACACTCAGTACGATACATCTGAATTTGAAGAAGGAGAGGCATCTAGAAGTTCACGGGTGGATATGTCCTATAGTACAGACATGCCTACAAATCTCGGTAATATGCTAGGCATTCGGAATCAACTTCGCGATAGGCGTATACATGAACATTTAAAAAAATGATTTAATTGAAAATATTTGGAATAAATTTGGTTGTGAAGATTAATTGTTGTATTTTTTTAAAAAAATCTACGAATAAAATCAAATGTTATTTTCACATGTTTTCAAAATTTATATTTTTTTTTCCTAAGGATTTCTAATCGGGTAACACCAATGGACTAACATTTTGGATTAGAGTCCTTAACTATTCAAAAAAAAAAAAAATTAAATGCTAAGGACTCCAATGGTGGTACCACCATTGGAGATGCTCTAAGAATGTTAATCATCTAAATGAAACCGGTTCAATTTGAATCGAGTTGAATTGATATTTTGTTTACGAACTGATCCAAGTTTCTTATTTTCTCAGTACACAAACTAGAATCAAATCAGAACTGCAATTGAGAATGAAATGAGAAACTACATGTTAATGTCCATTAAGAAGAGAATATGAGCTACAAATATGATTAAAACAGTATTAAATAATTTCAGTGTTTAAATGATAAAATAATTAAAATATTTTGAGAAAAATAAGCTGAATAAATATTTTGGAGATTAGAAAAGTTATTGACATAAAGATACTAAATTATATAAATAGCTATGTAATTATTATTTTCTTGAAGTTAAACATACAAAAATTAAATATATTTTTTTTACAAATGATTTAAAATCAATCAAAGACACTAGGAATACAAGTCTAATACTAAATAGTTTAATTTATGTTAAAAAAAAAAGAGTTAACTACTTTTTGGATGGTTGGATTTATTTAATAAAAAGATATTTTGTACTTTGAAACAACTAAAACTAAATTACAAAATATGGTTTCTACTTGCATTAACAGTTACAGATTATTAAAAAATGTAAATAAAAATAAAAAGTAAAATATAAAATATATTTTCTAATTTTTATATAAAATATTTTATATTATAAAAACTTTATAAAAAATATTTTTTTATAATTTTAATCATTAATATATATGCATAAATAAATCAATCAAAATATTTTTTAAACAATTAGTATTAATCTTCACAAAAGAAACATTTTTTCTTAAAATTATAACTTTTATCTTAACTAAAAAAATATTATGGTTATTAATTACATGAAATGAATAATTTTATAATTTAATTACAATTAAAATGTTTTAAATATTTTAAAATTATAAAATGTTTTGTATTATTAGTTTATTATTAAATTGCTCTTACATCTACTAGTTAACCAATCATAATTATCTTCTAAATGCACCAATTTTTAGTTGATATGCCAGTCTTACAATATCGATGAATAACGTTTGAAATCTTAATTAACCATATTCACAAACTCCACATGTGCACCCGCAATTGTTGCATTTAAATTAGTCAGAATATGAACTACAAATATATTTTAATAATCATTTCAGTGTTTATTTTAAATTATAAAATTTTAATATATTTTGAGAAAAAATAAACTGAAATGAAAATTTTGTAGACTATAATTTTTATTGACAAAATATTGCATCACATAAAAACATCTTGTCATGTCCATGATCCTAGATAGGATCGTCGGGATGAGTCATGGTTCGAGAGAAGAGCAAGCCGATGTATGACCTTAAGGCAAGCGTTCCATGGCCTAACAAGATGGTTAAGTGCATCAGGAAGCGGAGACTTAGGTAAGTAAAGAAGGAAATGAAGGTTAAATAGCTGGACGAGTAATAAGGAAAACTGGGCGATGCAAGCTTGAAGTTTGACCAACTAGACAAGGCTCGGTTGGAACTCAAGCAGAATGGTTCAGATCGATCCGATGGATGGACTAGCTCACTCAGTTGGGTCAGTTGGGAGCTATCTCAACTCAGTTGGACTGAGTGTTCCAGTCTTGGGCGGTTGGTCCTGGTCCGGACTGTGGTCGGGCCATGTGGTCAGCCTATAGTGGCCATGGGCCAAGGGGTCCATGCGATCAGTCCACGGGCTTGGACATTGGGTCTAAGCCCAAGATATGCCTGCTATATAGAAGTTATTGGCTGAATGGATGAAAATGACACAAACAACGATTCGCCCACCAAGTTGCACCCATTGGCCCATTAAGTCATACTCGTTCAACCAAGACAATTGGCCAAACCTTCCTCTTTAAATATGAGGGCCTGGAGTCAATTTTGGCTATCAGTTCCCAAGGGAAAAAGAGAGGCAAACGCCGAGAGAGAGAGAGAGAGAAGTAGAGAGAGAGAAGTAGAGAGAGAGAGAGAGAGAGAGAGAGAGAGAGAGCAACCTAGAGCCGTTTGTGTGGTTTATTCTTTTCTGGCTAGAGAGATCGTTTGTGGGAAGGAAGGCCGATTGAAGATGGATACAAAAGGCAAGAAGAAAGGTTTGGAGAGAGTATATAACATACTAAAGCACACAGCCAAGGTTAGGGGAGTAACCATCAAACCATCGCATAAGATCGGTTGGTCCAGTTAGGTCTAAGGCCGTTGGCGATTGGTTATGTTCATCTCTCCCTTTGTATTTGAATACTTCTTCTTCTTCTTTCCGCATATGCACGAACAGGTGTGATGGTTGGTTTATGGTGTTGTAAACCAGGGCTTAGGCCGGTTCCACACAAACCGCGATCCATGGCTATGGGCCGGATGCGTGTATGGTCCGATCGTCCTCGATGTTGGATCGGATGGACTGATTGGTTGAGAGGCAACACGATTGTGTCCTGTATCTACATGGATTCATGGACCAAGGATTGAGACGCTTCAGGTAAGATAGTCCTTTGCCTATCAGCCGGACTTAAGGTTGAACAGATTGATCCTAGATCTTAACCGTGTGATCAGATTGGATCATGGGCAATCCGGATTGTGTTGGTAGTGGGGTAGGTTGTACTTAGTTATGATCTATGGTTGTGTCAGATTGGTATGCTATAGATAAGGAAGAGATATGTGGAGTTACTTAGGGAATCGAACCTATGCATTCCTAGACTTTTTTCATTAGGATATTGGTTTTTGTCTTGATGATTATTGATATGTGGTTTCAGGATCTGACGTTGATCGTGATAAGACCAAGGAGCCATGAAGATTCAATCAGCATGTGGGTGTGTGGTATATAGATAGATCGGATTAGGAATAAACTTATGATAGTCTATCGTGCAACTTAAACTTATATATTAAATATCATTTTTATGATTAATAAAGTATCAATTTATCCTATTATCTAGATCGACTGATATGAACCTCATATGTTTGGAAATGACTTAGTAAATATTGGACTTAAAATGAATAAAATGATCGAATTGCATTAGTATAAGGCCGCCGGTCTTGAGGGGTTTAGGAACACTGGATCAGGCCTTACACATCCTGTTACTAAAATTTCTCAAACTTAAACATAAAATAACGAAAAATGTTAGATGTTTCTCCAAATGATTTTAGATATATCAAACATGTTGGAAATAAAAGTATGTTAAGAAATCTTAAAATATATTAATTTAAGAAATTACAAAAATAAGATAATCGACTTTGGCTTAGATCATTCATCCCGGTAATCACTACTTTGAGAAGAAAACCCAATAAACTTGGATGATCACTTAGAAATGATTAGAAACCATCAAAATTCTTTTTTCAATCCATTAAACAAGGCAAATATAACATATGAGATAAATGGTTGAGCCTGGTAATAGAAAGACATGTCAATGTCTTTTTCTTTTAGAATATAACTTTAAAGTTCATAGCACCGAAGCCATGTCTTTTGTTTTGCTTTCTATCATTTTAGTGACTAGCTTGTTGCTTGCGGTTGGATCTTCAAGTATGAATTGATGCATGTGTGCTCTAAAGTACAAGGCCGGGATCTAGTTTGTTGCAACTTGAAATTCTGGATCTTTATGATCAGCGGTGGGGACTCGTCCTCAAGTGCTTCTCTTTGCAAGATTTAAGTTAGATCTGTCTGGTGGATCCTTCTTTGTCTGCTTCTGCATGTTATCAATTCTGGTGTAGCGATATTTGTGTGGTGGTGATCTCTCCTCAAGCTTGCATGTCCCTGATTTCCTTTGCTTTGTATTCTGACCGGTTTATATATCTGGATTATATTTTCCGGTCCGGATAGTAATCGCTCCTTGTCTTCACCCAAGAGGTTTGATCAAGTTCTCGCCCTTTCGTAATGTTTCCTTCTAGGTGTTCTCCGGTCATTATATGCTTCCTCGGGTTAGCTCGTCAGCTACTTTTTCTGTATCCGGTTCAATGTTGCTGGCTTTGAAGCTTCATGTTGATTGCTATGTGCTATTCACTATATGAGGATTCATTTAACATATTGATTATGGTATTTCTCTCGCAAATGTCACAAGGCATTTGGGTTTTAATGCAATTTCTCATGTTCAAGATTTTTTTTGACTTCATTGCTTTTATCAATACTTGTTTTTCTTATCTATAGTTTCCCAGTTATCGGATTGTTTCCGAGAAAACTAGGTTTTTGCTCGTGTTTGTCTCCGGATAAATCTGTGTTTCTATCGGCTTAGTATCTTTCTAATATCTTTCAATTCTATATCCTTCAAGATGAATCAAAAAATTTGGTGTAAAAAAAGGATAATAACCAAGCAAGGTTATGCCAGATATATGAAAAATATTCTGACTATTATATATTTTATATTGGAGAATGTTATATTTCAAAGGAAAATAAAGATCTTTATCAAGAAAAAAATTATAATAGAAAATTTCTTATGAAGATTGGTTAAGTTGGAATACAAAAAAAAAAGTATTTGGACCTATAATTCATACACTTAAATGTGTAAAATTTGTATAAAATAAATGAGTTTTTGTATCAAATAAAAATGAATATGAGGTCAATTATAATGAGACATAGACTTATTTGGTGAATGCAATTATTTTCAAGTTTATTATTAATCTGGCGACAAAAGAATAATTTAACTTTTATGATCTAGTAGACATTGATACTTATATAAAATATTTCATAGAAATAATACTTGAATGATACAATTTTTTAACGACTGATGATAACAAAATTATGTTCTCGAAAATCTAGACATTCAATTAATTTTTAAAAAATCATGAGATATACTAAACATTACAAGACTAACCAATATACTCATATGTATTTACCAAATTATTGTGGATCAATAAATTACTAGTTTGAATATAACTGAAAATCCAAAAGAGTTTTAGTAAAACTTAATTTGAAAAAGGTCTTTAAAAAAATTATTGTCTATCAGTATTCTAATTTTTTTTTTAAAAAAATAGGTCATCTCAAAAGATTCTTCCAGAATCTGATATTAAAATTCTCACATCTATTTGATCATTAAATATCTTATTTGTACGTAAAATACTATTGAAAAAGTTATTAATCTTTTTTTTATTAACTTAAAATCTATTTAACTACATAGTTTTGGTAACTTGTTCTTGCTTGTTTAGCTAATACATCAACATACATTGTACAATCTCTTGATACATGATGAAAATTATATTGATCTTGCTTTGAGATCTTTAGAATGTCCTGCACCATAGAGTGTATCTCCGTGTTGCGGACTCCTTTGATGGTTAATTCAGCCTTGGTCTGATTTAACTCATCTACCATCATTTTGCAGTCACTTAGAAAAGCAATTTGTTTGTACCCAAGCCTTTTTATTTGTTGTACTGCCATTAACATCGCTTGAGCTTCAGCTTCTAGTGGGGTGTTAATTGGTTGGATAGAAGATGAACCTTGGAGATGGTGGATGCTCTCTTTGCTGTACAAGGACCGTACTATTCCTCCATGCTCATTCGATCCTTTCCATGAAGCATCAACAAGACAGTAATAAGGAGAGTTCATATAAGATAGTACCTAATTTTGCTCTCTCTCTGCAAATTGTTCAAAATTAATAAATCAGTGATCCTCCTCCTTTCTTTGATTGTGTGCATCCTGCCATTGTTGATAATCTCTTAATGCCCCATGTACAAACTGTAGAATATGTTCTCTTTGGTGCTGGTAAACTATTTGGTTTCTCATTTTCCATATTCTCCAGCCAACAAAGAAGTTTAAAACTTCTCTTTGATCCTTTTTAACCTGAGACAAAAGATCTTTAACATTATAAACAAAGTTACCTTGGTCTATGTTCGGGGTTTTATATTTTGTAGGCACAAAGGACCAAATCTCTTTAGATACTCTACATGCAAATATGAGATGATATTGTGTTTCACTCTCTTCTCCACAAGTTTGGCAGATACTACCAAAGTTGACTCCTTTCTTTCTCAAATTGTCAGCTACTGCCACTCCTTGATGAACTGGTTTCGACCAAAATACTTTGATTTTTGGCGGCATATCTAATTTCCATATTGCAGAGCAGAGTTTTTTTCATATCCTCGGAGATCATATTAGAATTGTTTTCCCCTTGCAGCATGTGGTTGGAAAGTTGTCTCTCTAAGTTATATCATGTTTCCACTGTGTACTCTCCTGTTTTGGATAAGCACCAAATGGGAATGTCTTGATGATCAAACAGGGTTGATCGCAGATTAAGAATATAGGCCGCATCTTCAGAACTCATTATGTTACGTATCAGCTGGACATTCCATACTTTAGTATGTGGTAGGAAAAGCTGATTTAACTTGGTATATTGATGCATGGTTGATCCTACTCCTGTCGCAGATGTTGCTGGTCTGTTGTGGATCCAGTTGTCTTCCCATATCTTGATGATTTTTCCATTTCGAACTACCCACTTGATTCCTTGCTTCAGCAGGTGTTGCGTTTGTATTATGCTGCGCCAAGCATAACTAGAGGTTTGGTAGCTGTTTGCCTGCAAGAAATCTGTGTTACAAAAATATTTTGCTTTAAAAACTCTTGCCAGCAGAGTATTTAGATATTTATAGATTCTCCATCATTTCTTCTAAATCTCTTATACACAAACCTCCATCTTTCTTTGAAGCTGTAATTTTATCCCAACTTCTCCAAGGAATTTTATTCCTGTCTTTTTGCGATGACCACCAGAAACTTCTCATACTGGCCGTAATTTCTTTTAGCAAGCCTTTTGGAAGGAGGAAACATGACATCGCATAGGTCGGTAGTGCAATGATAACAGCTTTCAGAAGGACCTCCTTTCCTACTTGACTTAGAAATTTATTATACCAGCTATCTAATTTGTTTAAAATCCTTTATTTAATATATTCAAAAGCCTCTTTTCCTTTACGTCCTATTTTTTCTGGCATCCTAGGTATTTTGCAAATCCTCCTATATTCTCTATTTCAGTTCTAGACATTAACTCTGTTTGAGTAGTTTGGTAAATACCTTTGGGAAAAGTTATTGCTGACTTGTTCAAGTTCACTTCCTGTCCCTGAGGCCTTTTGATATATATTAAGTGTATCCATCAGAGCTTGTGTTTCTTCATCTGTTGCTCTGCAAAATATAAGTGTCATCAGCAAAAAAATAGATGTGAGACAGCTGGTCCTCCTCTTGAAGCTTTGCATCCATGTATTCGACCTTCTTGTATTCTTTTCTTAATGAGTCTTGATAAAACTTCAGTGCAAATAACATAGCTAGAGATAAGGTGAAATTGGATTTCCTTGTGTTATTCCTCTTTGTGGTGTAAAAGTGTTTGTTGGTTCTCCATTTATAAGAAATGAATAGCTCACAGTAGACATGCATGTATAAATCCACTTACACCATGTGTCATTGAAACCCATTTTTCTCATCACCATATCAAGAAATTCCCATTCCATTCTATCAAAAGCTTTGGATATATCCAACTTTAAGGCCATATATTTGTTTTTTAAGTTCTTAGTATACAAAGAATGCATTAGCTCATGTACTATAAGCACATTATCAGTAATTAATCTGCCAGGGATAAAAGTTGTTTGATTCTCAGATATTATTTTATGCAACCAAGGTTTCAGTCTCTCTGCTAATATTTTGGAAATGATTTTATAAGTTACATTAGAGAGACTGATGTGAGTAGGGGATTCTGTTTTTGGGATTAGGTAGATGTGAGTATGGTTGACTTTCGGGTTTAAGTAATGACTTTGAAAGAGTAACTTAACCTGAGAGAACACACTTGTTTTGATGGTGCTCCAATGTTGTCGGAAGAATCCAGAGTTCATACCATCAGGACCAGGCGCCTTACCAGATTTGATGCTAAAAGCTGCATTTTCTATCTCCTTCTATGTTACTTCCTTTGTCAAAGTCTCATTTATCTCATTCGTTACTATATGAAGGATACTCTGGATGATTTCTGGATCAATCTCTCCATGTTCTGTAGTAAAAAAGGTCAGAGAAGTACCTCGTAACTTCATTGTGGATGTCCTTGGGTTTATATAATGAATCTCCTCTCTGGTTTGTCAGATGAATAATCATGTTATAGCTTCTTCTTTGCTTCGTTTTGAGTGAAAGAACTTGGTGTTACGATCTCCGGCTGTTAACCACTGCACTCTGCTTTTGATCCTCCAGTACTCTTCCTCCAATCGGTATTGCAAGTTTAGCTCTGCTTTTAGAGTACTACATATGCATAATCAATATTTAAAGTTTGATAAGCTTCCTGAATCTGCTCTTTAAGCTGGTTGTTTTTTTTTCTGTGTATACATGATTCTGACTTCTCCATCTAGACAACACTTTCCTACATTTCTCTATGACATGAATAAAGTTTTGAGGAGGTATACTACAACATTATGTTTCCCAAACTTCTCGAATTATTTTCTTAACTTCAGGTTCAAACCTCCATCTGTTGTCATACTTAAATAAATAAGCTTCTTTTATTACTCTTTATACTATTAGTATCAACTAATAATATATGGCCTATGATCAGATCTTATCCAAGGAAGCAATTTTACATGAGCATTATGATATAAGTCAAGCCAGTCACAACTCGCCATTGCTCTATCAATTCTTGTCTTAATGGTATACTACAACATTATGTTTCCCAAACTTCTCGAATTATTTTCTTAACTTCAGGTTCAAACCTCCATCTGTTGTCATACTTAAATAAGCTTCTTTTATTACTCTTTATACTATTAGTATCAACTAATAATATATGGCCTATGATCAGATCTTATCCAAGGAAGCAATTTTACATGAGCATTATGATATAAGTCAAGCCAGTCACAACTCGCCATTGCTCTATCAATTCTTGTCTTAATGTTATACTTTGATCTATTAGTCTTTAATTAGTAAAAATGTGATTATATGTGTCAAGAAGGAAAATCATGATAGTCTTTATAAAAAAAAAGAAAATTCCAACTTTACTTCAAATTGGATAATTAATTATCAAATTTTTACTATTCAAATCATTAATTATCATATATATATTTTTAATCAAAATAGATAATTATGTAGTTTCTCTTTAAGAAAGAGGAAAATAATTTTTGTAGATTACTAATTAATTTTATAGTTAGGTAAATAAAAAAGGGTTTTTTGCAAAAGTGACTCAAAACTTGAAGTCAATTGCAAAACCAACCCCTGATTTTTTTGAAATTTTGATTTTCCCTTTTCACCTTAGAATTTCGGATAATTTACGAAAATGCCATTAATTTAATATATTTTTTTCTCGAAAATGTGTATATTACCATATCAGTCTCATCTTCATCAAGTATTTACAATATTGTCATTGGTTTCAATACACCAACCACCATGAACAACCAATTTGAAGCTTTTAATGCTTCTAAAAATAGATTTTGACTTTCCTTTTTCGTTTGTAAAGGTTAAAAAACTTCATCTCTTTCACTTTCTCTCTTTGATCATCCAAACATACAGAAGATTTTGATTCAAAATTTTGTAAGGTTCATAGAGGCATTTAACGAGTGGGGCGTCCATGGTTCTTGGTTATTAACGAGTGGGTCGCTCAAGTTGGTCGTTTTCTGTGGTATTGGAGAAGCTACACAGGTTACCTCAGTTGTAAAGGTATGAAATCGATTTTTTACCCAGATTTGTTAGTCCTGAAGACCTCCATATAAGTCTTCTAGTTGGAGAAGACTTATATGAAAGTCTTCTGGTCAAAGAACATGTTAGTTTTTGCAATTGACTTTCTTGGTATCTTTTTCAAACGAGTCATATGGAAGTGGGAAGACTTCCTGGAAGTCTCCCAACATTTCTTTGTTAACAAAAAAAAAACGCGAAGACTTACACGTAAGTCTTCTAGAAAAACAGGTTTATTTTTGCAATTGACCAAATTGTGTCAGAAGTTTGACTTTCTCAGAAGACTTACAAGTAAGTCTTCTGGGTACGATTCAACTAAAGTCTTCTCAACTTTCAAAATTAAGTCTTCGAACCGTTGGTGTAAGTCTGCTTAGGTTACTTTTGCAATTAACAATAAAAACTTAAAATAAGTCATTTCAACCAGAAGACTTACAGGGAAGTCTTCGGACAGAAGACTTACTAATAAGTCTTCTGGAGTTTTATTTCGGGATTCTGGTCAAGAAAGACTTACGACAGAAGACTTATTCGTAAGTCTTTTGTCGGAAGACTTCCCTGTAAGTCTTCTGGTTGAAATGACTTATTTTAAGTTTTTATTGTTAATTGCAAGAGTAACCTAAGCAGACTTACACCAACGGTTCGAAGACTTAATTTTGAAAGTTGAGAAGACTTTCGTTGAATAGTACCCAGAACTGTGAAAGTCCACTTTCTGACACAATTCGGTCAATTGCAAAACAAACCTTTTTTCCTAGAAGACTTACTTGTAAGACTTATCTGGAAGTCTTCCATTGTAAATTTCCAATTGCAAAAGTGACCTCTCCGGAAGACATACCCGTAAGTCTTCTTGCAAAGACTTCCAGGAAGTCTTCTAAGTCGATTTTTAATAAAGTTTCATTTTCTCAAAACATATAGACTTTTAAATATTTTCTTCTTATATTAACCAAATACTAAAGCTACTGAATGAAATTTTTACCTTAATAGGTGGTAATTATGAGGTTCCCTATCAACATTATGATTTTTAGCTAATGATAGAAGGTTATATTGATGTTCTATGTTATCTAATGTGTTTTAATTATATTTTTTTCAGATGATGCGCCAATTACCGGTAGTTTATGGAGAGTGGTTGGTGAAAGATCATTCTTGGGAATTTGTTGATGATTATGTCAAAGGAGCGAGAATGTTCTTTTTGACCGAAGGTTCTACACATGAGGAACTTGTTCAAATGGCTCAAGAAGATTATAACCTAGACATGAACACAGAGGTTGTGGAGTTGACCTACTCATTACCAGAAGCAATGATGCAACAGATGGCTCCAGCATCCTTTCCTCCTATTCATGTTACAAGTGATAGACAAGTTCAGAACTTGAATAATGTTCTCGACAGACACATCATCTCTATCATTATCCCATTTTGGAAACATTTCTTCGATGTTCCTTTCAACATAGTTGATCACGCGAGTCTGCATTATATAAAGATATCAAGTTAGATATTTGACGTATTAGAATAATAGAAGACTTATATGTAAGTCATTTATAAAAAAAATTGACCAAAAGACTTAACTAAGTCTTCCCGTAAGTCTTCTGGCTAGAAGACTTTCGAGTTAAGTCTTTTGGAAGACTTAACTAAGTCCTTCACATAAGGAAGACTTAACTCGAAAGTCTTCTAGCCAGAAGACTTACGGGAAGATTAAGTTAAGTCTTC
Organism: Sinapis alba; assembly: GCA_012274485.2. Taxonomy (NCBI): domain Eukaryota; kingdom Viridiplantae; phylum Streptophyta; class Magnoliopsida; order Brassicales; family Brassicaceae; genus Sinapis; species Sinapis alba. The sequence continues at coordinate 203,585 of MU105916.1, read as the reverse complement.
TGGTAAGTCTTCTGGTCAATTTTTTTTAGATGACTTACATATAAGTTGTACTATTTAGGGAAATTACCTGTCTACTGATAGCGTCTTTAAAACATTTGTATCCTTTGCCACCCTTGAATGCCAACAACGGTGGAGACGGTCTGTTTGGTAACGGATTCCCATAATTAGCACCCAATTCGGGCAGAGCATGGTAGATCCACACCTGGAAAACTTGTATGAACCCATCGACAGTATACGACTTCGTGAAATCTTTTGCCCTCAAAGAGTCCATCAGCACCTTAAAAGCCACTCTCCCCCATGGATAATTCTCGAATCTCTCCAAATCCATGACGAGCCTTGCAAGACTAATTCATGTTGCGCTTGAGTACTTCCTCCCTTCAATGAATCCAGAGAAGATAGCTAGGTATCCCAGACGCATGTGATCATCCCGAGACCACTCTTGGCATCTCTTAAGTGCTCTTATTATCTGCTCCGAACTTGGACCAGCATCGACAGAAACACCAATCCGCTCCCAGAAACTGGCCATCTCATTTATAACCTCACATCTCGGATTTTCAAGGTGCTCGATGTACTCGCAGTTGAGACCAGTGAGTTGTTCAAACTCTATCAGTGAAAACCTCAACGGATCTGCACCAACCAGACTCCAAAGCTCATACTTTTTCTTGATGTTGAGCTGGAAACAAAGCATGTAATGAACCAGCCTTGATGCCCAACCAAAATCCATCTCCTTGAACTTTAGGAAGACTCCCAATCTTGATTCCTTAAGCTCCTCGTATTCATCATCATGTAGAGCATCCCTTACAGCAGAAAACAACTTCGAGTCATCTGTATGGTATGCTATGCTTTTGATTGGAAAGGGCTCTTCCCCTAAGGTAAATATCCTCTTCGGGAGTTCTAGTGAATCCATTTTTCAGTCTGCAAAACAATTAAAAACCAACATCTCAATCACAAACCAAACACAATTACTGGAAGACTTCGTAGAAGACTTCCAGTTATTATTA
>MU105916.1:0-202041 GCA_012274485.2 Sinapis alba | reverse complement strand
AGAAACGGCGGAAATCGTCTTCGGTATCGCCTTTAGAGAGAAACGGCTAGGGTTCCGTGGTTTACCAGCAAATAGTGAATTAATTAAAAAAAAGTAAAAAATTAGTATTTATATGTCCGGTAAAACATCCAGTTAGGTTAACTGTAAATTGGTAAAATTCAAAACCGGTTCGGCATAGAAGACTTACGGGTAAGTCTTCTGGCAAAAAACATGCGAGAAGACTTACGGGGAAGTCTCTTACACCCTAATACGTCGAGAAGACTTACATTTAAGTCTTCTAGCGTAATATGTTTAAGAGACTTAAGTCTTCCAATACCCTAAACAAAAAGCCAAACTAAATATCAGTAAACCATAGACTAAACTTAAAATCAACTCCAAAATTGTTTAATATACACAAAACTAAACAAATATATGTAAAAAACGAATTTTCAAAAAAATTAGTTAGGCTTCCAAAATCTAACCCTAAAGATACATACAATACTAGAACATATGTTTCCAAACCCTAGACCAAAGAATATCATTAGATGATACATTCACTCATCTATGTTGAAAACAATCCAATTTTACCAGATTTTATTTTATATCACTTACAAATGTTTATTATTACATGATTTAGATTTTCCCACATCAAAATATTTTTTATGTAATTTATTAATTATTTTTAAGATTTACTAAACGAGAAGACTTACATGTAAGTCTTCTGAGAAGACTTACAAAATTGTAGAAGACTTAAAAAACACGGAAGACTTAAATAGGCTATGAAGGTAAAAACGTTTATAGTTTTTTTTTGTCATAAGGGGCTTGTTGTAATCTCACTACCCTTTTAGGTTACTTTTGTATTTGATTGATGTTTGGGTGCACTTTTGCATTTGAATTCAAGTTTTAGGTTGATTTTGACAATTTTCCCAATAAAAAATATATTATATGTTTAAATGAATTAACTTGTGTCTCTAAAGATTTTAATAACGTTCTAATGATAACAAATGACATAGTCCACATTTGTAATGTTTCTCAATTAGTATATAAAAAATTGTCATTCTCGAAAAGAAGTTATAGACCAAAAGTTTTTGACCATTGGTATTTATTTGGAAATAAAATGAGATTGTTCACTAAATTAGGGGTGCCCTACTCCAAAAATGGATATAATTATCAGAATGCATATTTTGAAGATCATGCTTTCAGAGAAAAAAATATCTTGATGTGCATACATGTAATTTTTCATATTACATTCTTTTATTCAATTAGGGTTATGACATGCAATGTTTTGACGAGAATGTAGAAATTCATAAATGAGACTTTTGGAAGTATTATGATTTGGAGAATAGAGGTTTATCTATCATTTCTCAAAATATTGATATGAAATTAGAAAGATCGAGATAAATCATCGAGACATACACTGCAAAAAAAATTGACATAAGTGTTCACAAATTCATTCAGATGAAAGTTGGCGAATATTCTTTTTTATTAACTTGAAGGTATCTAGACTTATCCCATACTAATCTCTAAGGAGAGGTGCAATCCACATATAAATTCTTTTTTTGACTATAAAAATAGATTTTAAAATATAGGTCCACATCTGTGTAAGTGTTCAAAAGTAATATAACTTAATTTTATGAAATGGGTGGACCGAACTTAAAACGTGATAGCATTACAACCATGTCTCCTTACCACCCGACCATATTATCTAAGACTTTTTGTCGGATACGTTTACCACGAAGAATTTGTATCATATTAAATTGCATTATATATCTCAAAGATCTCAAGTGATGTACACATGAAAAAGAGTTGATGCATGGATACACACTTTTCTTTTAATTATGTTTAGTTTTAAGGTTTTTAAAGAAACCACATCATATGTGTGTTTAGAAGCTAGCTATTTCATATAATATGTGTGTTTAGAAGCTATTTCATATAATGAATATCCAAAAATATTATGAAGAATTATTTTGATCCTTGTTATAGGATTTGTATAGGTACCTTAATGTTTACATATATTCAAACACTATATTCATACATATCTTTGATTATCTTTGAAATATTACAACACTAAATTTTAAATGTTTTTATTTCACAACAAATGATCATGGAGAGAAAAAAAACTTAACTGTGTATGGTAGAGACATCTCAATCTAATGATTATCATTAACTCTACCAACCATCCCTTGAAAGGCTTGTTTTAAATTAGTTAATTAAAACGTACATCATTAGCTCACTAATTAATCACCAGAACTACTATATATTCTGACAAAACATTACCTTATTTTAAAAATAGATATGGTTAAATCAAACATTGTGGACCCAAACTAAAAGGATTATTTCCTTGCTCCTCCTTAAAGGTAAGCGCTTAATGATTTCACTGATATAAACCTAAAACTAAACTTAAGTTGGAGTATCAATATATGTATATTTTTTTCAAATATTATAATGTTCAGAATTATTACCAATACATGTTCTTTTACAATTTTAGAGGTTCAGAATTATTGCCAATAAATGTTCTTTTACAATTTTAGAGGTTCCTAGTTATTTCGTTCCAAGAAACTATGATTAATTAGTTGAATGCATTAATGTTTAAAATCGAATTTTAAGTGTTTTTTGTTTGCTTTAATTTCTGAATGTTAATAGTACTTACTAATATTCACTGTGTTTTGTTTTAAAAAAATGATTCTTCTAAATTGAGTAGAATAAAGAAATAGCTGAGGAAAAGATTGCGATATAAAGAAGCAAAAGTCATCTTTCTATGTGATCATATTCACATCGATGTTTGGTAACTGATTTGCTCCAATCCAACGGCCCCACTTCTCCACTAATAATTTATTCTATGAAATGAATGGAATTAACTGACGGAATAAAGAAACAAAAAACATAAGAAAAACAGATGTGAAGATATTTTAAGAACAAGATAGAGTTGTGTATTTAGGCTTTATTGAAACACAAAAGAGATAGCTCAAATGAGCTTTATTGTGATGCAAAACAGAGATAAAGAAAGAAGCTTTAGATTGCCTTCAAGATCAAAATGATTCTCAAATGATATTCATAAAAAGAGAGGGAGGCTGCACTTTTGGGCAGCCAAGTTAAACCATTACAAAACCATAACACAACCTTTATATAACAAAACTATCTTGCTGAGAACCCTAATATATATGGGTCTTGGGCTTCACTTCATAAACTTGGGCTTGTGCTCTAATACTCCCCCGCAAACTTGGTGTAGGGTGCGGAACTAAGTTTGGAACCACAAGTGTAGCGGCTTGATAAAGGGACGAGAGCTCGAAGTGTTCGTTTGCAGTAGTCAATATCTTCACTTCACCTTAAGATCAGTCAATAGTGTGAGATCTATTCAGGTCTATCTTTGTAGCCTATTTATCTCACGAAGAGTCCGGGTTTCGTTATCTCGTTTAACTCTCCTAAACTGTCTCATAATGAATATGAGTCTTCTTCCACAACTAAAGATCCTTTTTACTCTATGCTTCCCATCACTAAACCAACTACAAACTGTGTTTTATCATTATGCCTTTCTCTTTGGCAAAATACCAAACACTTGGTGAGCGTTCCAGAAATTTGCAGCTATAAACCCATAATTTTCCAACACTAAACCCACGTACTCATTTAGCTTCACGATTCCATACTTCTAAATCTAAACAATCGTTCTTCTCAAGCTATGACAATAAGATACTCCATGTTCTGTCTTTAAAGAGAGGAGAAGACATAAGCGTTACCTTTCATTTTTTTTTTTTTTTCGTTGAGACCATGTTGAAACCATGTTGCTCTCACCACTACAGAGTTGACAATTGTTTTGTCAGTTTGAGTGCTAGTGCTGATTCACTGAATGTGGTGTTGAGCAGCGAACATTTCTCCCACGAACTCAAAGGTCACGCCTTTAGTCGTTACGACGTCTTTGTCTCTCGTTATCTAACACAAATAGGATACTCTGTTCTGATGAAAGCTTCAACATTGAGATGGCTTAGACTGAGTGTGCATAAGCTAGAAGAGGATAGTAACCCATGAGAACCGACTGAAGCTCTGATACCATGAAGATATTTTAAGAACAAAATAGAGTTGTGTATTTAGGCTTTATTGAAACACAAAAGAGATAGCTCAAATGAGCTTTATTGTGATGCAAAACAGAGATAAAGAAAGAAGCTTTAGATTGCCTTCAAGATCAAAATGATTCTCAAATGATATTCATAAAAAGAGAGGGAGGCTGCACTTTTGGGCAGCCAAGTTAAACCATTACAAAACCATAACACAACCTTTATATAACAAAACTATCTTGCTGAAAACCCTAGTATATATGGGTCTTGGGCTTCACTTCATAAACTTGGGCTTGTGCTCTAATAAGATGAACAATGTTTCAAACCTTTGGTACTAAATTAGTATAAGCTTTAAGGCAAGGTCTAACTAATTAACAGTATAAAAACTGTACTTGTTAGAATATTTTATGTAATGAAAAGAGAATGTCTAATCAATGACGAATTGATGATTATTATCATTCATGAATAAAATACTCCAGCACGTTAAAATTACGATGAATAATCTTTATTATATAGGTACCGTAGCTGAATAAAATGCAATGACACTTTGTTAGACTCCATTGTAATCTAATTCAAACAATGTATATAAAAGTATTTAATAAAATAGCAGTTTGTTAAAACGAACAAAGTCCTGCCATCAGAAACAACAAACCTGATATGACATATATGAATAGAATATTACATAAGTATTGTATGACTATCTTTGCAAGTTATCAATACGAAACAAAAAAGAAAGATTTACACAGAAGGACATTTTATGGCTTCTTATTAACACAATAGGACACTTTCTGCTTCTTGGACACTTTTCATCGTAACTCCATCAAAAGCTTAACTAATTATATTCAAATCTAACTATACTACTTGGTCAACTAGTTCGTTTGAGAGGGATTTAACCTCAGCCACACAAATGTTGCTATATCCGACGGATCAAAATGCACCAACAGAAGTGACAAGACATATATCTGCTACATTTATTGACCATTAGATTATGTACCATATTTTTCCAATCGATGGCCCTGAATTAAAATAATTCTTACACAATAACGTTTCTCTTCCATCCCCTTCTCCTCTATCACTATCCATCTCTTTGTAGGAAGCCTAATCCACAACACTAAGCTCTTTAATTTGCTTAAAAATCTTGGTTAGCATTTTTTACTAATATAATTGATATTATCGACTAACCAACCATTTAATTATAATTTATTTTAATCTGACTATTTTTTGCAAGACACCATGGCAGATCACTGCATGGTAATCGCCGACGAATGGACATATGCTGACTTTCGTTGGGTTTTCAATATCGACAAGTCAAAGATGTCACGTATTGTACATGTTTGTTCGACATAACCATTTGAAAACCGCAAACGCCGACAATGTGTACACATTTTCACCATTCACACTCAAACCCCTTAACATATGTCCACAGATCCATTTGTACATGAGACTAACTTCTACGTGTACACATTCTAGCGTACACATATTCATGTGCATGCTTATGTCCTGATAATGTCCACATTAACCCGAACACCTAATCCATAATTTGAAAATCGCAACCACGGACAAAGTGTACACATCTCGAAATCTCTGTACACAAATCCATCAAGTACACCTGGACTAACTACTACGTGTACACATTCTAGCGTACACAAATTCATGTTCATGACATATGTCTTGATATTGTCCTAATTAACCTGCACACCCTTTCCATATTCTGAGAACCGCAAACGCGGACACCGTGTACACGTTCCTACCATCCGCACTCACACCCCTTAACTGTTGTACATAGATCCATCAAGTACAACGGGACTAGCTTCCAGGTGTACAGAATTTAGTGTACACACATTTGGGTACACGCCATATGTCCTGACAATGTCCATATTTAGTCGTACACCTTTTCCTATTTTGAAAACCGCAAACGCCTACAACGTGTACACATTTTCACAATCCGCACACAAACCCTTTAACATCTGTCCACAGATCCATTTGTACACGGACTAACTTCTACGTGTACACATTCTAGCGTACATATATTCACATGAGCCTCCGTTATCTCCACATTAAGCTGTCCACCTTCTCCATATTTTGAAAAGTGCAACCACGGACAAACATCACGTCTACTACTGCAAACAACCTCAATGTGTACCTACGCATACACAACCCTGACACACTGGGTGTACACATTTTTTTGGAAGCAAAAATATACGGACGTTTGTGTACATAAAGGAACCATTTTCACGTGTACATATTATGTCTGCACATGTTTGCGGTTTTATGTACACGGGCTTAAGTTTACCAATATTATCCGTGTGTGTACCATATGCCTAATCTTGGTTTATACAGGATTAAAAATGCCAATAACCTTAGTGTTCAAATGCCATGTCCACAAAATACCCGCACATCTTACAAAGTAAAAAAAAAAACTTGTGTACCCCATAAAATTGTACACATCTAACGTACACATGTCTAAGCCATCTTTGTTGTATCTTTCATAACATCTCTCACCAACAATAGGTAGTTGACACTACCGTACATGTTAACTCATCGGCTAGGGAACTTGTCAGTCGAGAAGATCCTCGGCAGAAACCGTTCGTCGAAATTGTTGCAACCCATCGGTACCTCCGGCTCTGCTAAATTTCAAGCTATCAGCGCAGTACAATAAATAGGAATCACCGAAAACAATGAACCACATTTTCTAGACGTAGGCCTACTACACCCAAACATACAACCTTTTCTAGACATCTCAAGAATTTGTACGCTTATATTACTTGTCCAGACATCAAACCTCCTATCAGCGTACATCCTACCACTATTTCAAAGTACATCCATATTTGTACACTGTGTCACCTTTGTACGCAACACTTGGTTGTACGGTTACCAAACCCTATTTCATTGTCCACTCTATCACTATTTATAATACCGCACCTATTTCGAAGTACATACCGCCCCTATGTCAAGATATGTACTCTAAACTGACTTGTACAACCATTCAACCCTATACCAAAGCACATCTCACCCCTGTTTAGCCCTAAATAAAAGTACATTCCACATCCGAAACACGGAGTACACACACACGCTGACTATTATTCTCATTAACCCTGGGATTTATCACGACGTTTACTCAACTCAGCCCCAATCGTAGCTTACTCCGCGGAAAAAAACAAATAACAAAGCTTTCATCTGAAAATAACCGGACCAACACATACCTTTGTCTTTGCCCTTGGCATTTCTTTTCTTTCTGGTCGACGTAGGACTAGTCAATCTTTTACTTCTCGGGGTCGCCGGTTTCTCCTTCGTTAACCCACAACCTTTTTTTTTATTTTGCTCTCACGGTTACCGAAGTTAAAGTTAGTGGGAGAAAATTGCATAAATTAAAGAAATAAACTTGTTTTAATGTTTGCTTCGGGTCCACAGTTGCTAACCAGATGGATTTCGAATTTCGAAACCAAAAAGTCCCCTAACCAGTAGCCAAAAAGAATTTACCTAAATAACCCACTCATTTGCACTTTTTTAAGGACACTCATGTATTTTTGTTCCCTAAAGTGTCTCAGTTGCAATAAGTGTCCCATGTTGTTATTAAAACACGAGTTATTTTCATTGTAAGACACTTTATCAAAATATATTACATCGTAGGACACTTTCTTCTCCTAACACACTTTTTCTAACTTTTAACTCATTCTCATTTAAGTTATTAGTCAAAAAAAAACTATATTGTAACTATTAGGTCCCACCACTTATTTCTCTCCTTTTCTTTATTTTTTATCAACTATCGTTCTTCTTCTTTTTGATTAAAAAATATTCTCTGTAAAATTTTCTTTTAGTAACATATCTGAATTCATTTTTAAAGGATTTTCTGGATAAATTGCTAAAGAATTCTTTAAAGAGATTTTGAGGAAGACAGAGTATTAGATTGAATGGATACGAGCTAGCTCATCTAAGATTTCTCCAATGAAGCTCCTCCGACCGTGATCTTCTCTCTCACATGAATGGATCTCGCGTTATTGTCTTAATCTCTCAATTGATTCCCTCTCCATCGCGTCAAGCCTACACCATGACTGTGATCTGTTGGTGAAGCCGGATACTCACACTTACCCGTTTCTTCTCAAAGCCGTGGAAAAAATGGTGGATGTTCGGTTGGGAGAGATGATTAATTCGGTTGTGATACGTGTGGGTTTAGTTCGTTGATATTCGCTCAGAACTCCCTGTTTCATTTGTATGGTAATTGTGGTGATGTATCTAATGCGTACAAGGTGTTCGATGAAATGCATATGAAGGAACTAGAGGACTTAGAACTTTGTGATTAACGGGTTTGGGGAAAATGGAGAACCGAACGAAGTTTTGGCTTGGAACCATGACTGTGCTCCGTGATTCGCCCCGTCTCCTGCGTGAATTTGCCTTTTGCAAACCACATCTGCGGTATCACCTGCTTCGTTTCTCCCTTGCTTGTCGAGATCAAGTCTTCAGTCGCATCAATTCCGGTACACCACGATGGCATCTCGCGATGACTAATGTCTCGTGTATAAGTAAATTAATGGACATATAAACTATTGTACATGTGGATAATAAAATTTGTGTGTACATAATATAATGTACATATTTTTATCATACGTTGATATCAAAATTATAAGTAACTTTGTACATATGAATTTTTGTGAAACAATTGTACACGTGGACAATGAAATATATGTGTACACTTTGACGATATGTGAATATGCAAATATTTAAACTTGCAAATATTTGGACACAACATGACTAGGTGCACTACTCCCATCTAATTTTGATGAATTATGTATTCATAAGAACAATTTTTTTGGATAGTGCATTTACCCATATCTAGCTTTTTGTTCTTTTTTTATATGATTTACATGTAATTACTCTATGACAGTGTGTATACGTATACACATGTACACCTCAGATAGTGTACACATCCAAGTCATATACCCTTTCTTATATGTACATAAAATAAAATATATTTTCAAAGTACATAAATCATTGTAATTTATATATATTGAAACATGTATACCTTCATACATGTATATACCTTGATACATTGATATTTTGGTGCATTCAGAGTGGTTGCTCGTTATGGCATGAAAATTGATCGCATTGGTAAATGAAGTAAATTCTCATCTAGAATGCATGTTATGCAAAAGTATTTCAAAACTTATCCAATGTAAATCTAAGCTTTTGTGAATTAATGTACATGTGGACAGTCAAAATTATGTGTACATGTGGACAATCAACATTATGTACATCTGGTGTATACTCATGTATAATTTTTTTTTTAATAGTCATGTACAGTTAACCATGTACAATCAACCATGATAATGGTATAGTCATGTACAATTAACCATGCACAATCAACCATGATAATAGTATACATGTTTACAAAAATAAATTTGGAAGATGTGTACATGTGTGCACATATAACACATGTGTGCACATATAACATATGTGTGCAGGGGCAAGATTTTTTTTTGTAAGTGATACTCTTCATATTGAGAATTGATTTTGATTTGTGTACATTTAAAGGAAAATGATAACAATAGAGGTGCATTATGTAGTGGTGTACACAAATAAGTGTGTATATGTATACTATGTTGCGTGTTTATCCACATGTACAATGTATCAAACTATACATATTTGAATGTGTATATTTGTATAAAGCTACCAATGTATCAAGTTATATATATGCACATTTGTTTATATTTCTTTTTGCAATAATATTTTGCTTTGTGTACATATAAAGAAGGTTATACAACATAGTAATGTACATCAAATGAGGTGTACATGTGTACGCGGAGTTAACTTAGAGAATAGTAGTGATTACACAAAACAAATAAAAGATCGAAATTGTTACATCATCCAGAGCAATGTCTAGTACGAAATTTGTTTTAGAAAATGCTACTATTTTTGACTAAATTTGTTTTCAAAAAATTTCAATATTTTATATTTTCTTTTCTCTTAATATATTTTATGTTCTACCATGTACACCCTAATATAAACCTTAAACTTATACTTGGATTTGTACACATGTACACTCTGAATACAAATTTGTATATATTTTATGGTAGATTTTGGTTTTTTAGCGCTGCAATTTACAAGGTATGGTTTACACAATTAAAATGTGTGAATCAATTTAAAAGGGTATATTTACGAATTAGAAACATATGGATCATAAATGAATATAATCAAATACATAGGGACCATATATGCAATAAAGCCAAAAATGACAACTGTTGCTCATCGAGCTTTTGCAAGAATGCGGCAAGGTAGAGGAGATGAAAGTGGCGGGACGGAGGCGACGACGAGAAAGATGCGACGAAGGCAACAACGAGAAAGATACGATGAAAACGACAACGAGAATGAGGCAAAGATGAGATGGAGACAGAGATTGTACTATTGCGGTAAAAAGAAGGCTCGTGTGAATAAGAAAGACAAAGACATCGCATCGGTGGTACCATTGCGTTAGAAGAAAATTTGCATATAAGAACGATGATGTTGTAATCATGGACCTTTGTTTTTTCCAGCTTAAGATTCACAAAAAGTATGTCTTAGTTGTTTGCAATCGTAAAAGAAAGATAGAGAAAAAAATAAGAAGAAAAAATAAAAAGAGTTATAATATTAAAAATTAATTAAAATTATTGTTTAGTTAAGTTTTAGTTGGAGTTCAACTATAAAAGAAGAGCTTGTTGAATTTAATGAGTTAAGTTAGAGAAAAGTATATTGGGAAAAGGAAAAAAGTGTGCAAAAAGCACAAAGTGTCCTAGAGTGTTATTTATAAGTGTAAAAGTGTCTTATTATGTAAATCTTTCTTAAAACACAGAAAGTGTCTTTCCTTGTTAATAACTCAAAAAAAAAACAATGAAGGCGAAATATTCTAAACGAAGCGATTTCGTTTTCAACAAGGTCTCCGAATATGTCTTCTAACTAATCGAAGCCTTGTAATGGTAACTTGTAATGATTTTTCTTTTTTTTTTGTAACACCGTAAGTTGTAATGATTAACTAAAAGAACTTGTAATGCTTACTGTTCCAAATATCGTAGAAAAGCTTCGTGCAATTTTTTAAAACTTCGTGTTATTGGAAGTACGTTAATTTTAGATTATATATATATACTAGGATAAATCTACGCGCGGAATATATTTTACGTGTAATGAATATATTTATATAATTTATATTTTCTTTGTGTCTGTGATATAAATTTTTGGAAGAGAAGTATATAATAATGTTTATGGTTTTTGACAATATTTATATATAGAAGCATTATGTATGTTAAAATTATTATGTTTGATATTAATGTTTTAGTCTACATTAATAGATTGTGGCATATAACATATTATAGTTGGTAAATGAGGTGTATGTGATGCTTTTGTTGTAAGTTTTTTCATAATTTTAAATTCAAAATTGATTAATTAATTGTGATTTGCTATATTGAGTTATTAAAAAGAAACATATGGTCCTCATGATTATCATTTATATGGATGGATTAGGTCATGATTGCATTTTGTTACGGTTTATGTTAGGCTAAATATAATATTTAAAAACTGAATAAAATAGTAAAAATATAAATCTATTTTTTGTTATAAATTAACACTTAAATGTATAGTTAAAGAATTCTGTTTCAAATGTTTTAATTCGTTTAAGGTCGTTGTATTAATGTATAAAAGATACTTTTAATGCATAAATAATTTACATTCTTTTGAAACTCTATTATATTTGTTTACTATTATGTAAATAGTGTAGTTTTACTTTTTATTTTCTATTAGTTTTTAATTTCTACCGTTTTAACTGAATATTTTTTAATTTTTTGTAAATAAATAATATTATTTTAGTGTTTTTGTTAAATGTAGATAATTTTAATATTTAAAATAAAGTTATATTTTATGGAACCAAAAAATACTCAACTAACCATAAAATGATGAAGATATATATAAATTAATTTTTCTTCCATGTCGTAAAACTCCACTTATTTTTAATTTAGGATAATGAATTTTTTTATATTCTAATAATTTATTTTTAAAAAATTTAGTTATTTTATGATTATATAATGTCACAATAGTACTTATAAATTTATAATATTTTTACTTAAAAAATTAACTATTTAAAAATCTATAAAAATATTTTGTGTATATTGCAAAACAAACTTAATTTTAGTTTAACATATTTTCAAACGATCATCTATATAATTCAGATTGATACTTTAAAATCTTTGTAATATATTTTGTGTATTTATTTATATTTTATACTTACTAAACCTATATTAAGCTATGTAACTGTGTTTCTTTTTAAATATAATAATATATGAAAATTACGAATTTATTATGATACTATTTTCATACATATCACAAACAAAACTAAAAAAGTAACACATAAAATAGTAACTATATTTTAATTCTTAGAATTATAACTCAAACCCTTAATAAGATGAGTCACCACATTCTATTCCAAATATTTGAACATGTTCAATAACAATAAGAATTTCATAAATATTATTAAAATACTGTATAAACTAACCATTAAATTAGTATCTTCTCTAGAATATTAAGATGTTCAAGTATATTGTTAGATATTGTTAGTTTTCTCTCATAATACACAAAACCAACAAAGAAAAGCTCAAGAGGAAAAATCAAACCAAATCAGATTCGACACCACTCATTCACGACTTCATCGTGGTTGATTGAATTAATATCACTAAACACTAAGAAATCATAACTCAGACCGTTTCAGAGAAATAGACGAATTTCAGGAGTCACTGAAGAACGATGAAGAGAAACGAACCCTAAAATTATATTTCTTTGCGTGTTGTGTCAACACGATTACTTAGGGCTGAGATTTCGGATATTCAGATCATTGTCGGGTAGGAACCATTTGGTTATGGGTAAATCGGTTATTTAGAAAATATATCCAATGAGTATTTGATTGATTTACCATTTGGTTTCCGATCGGTTCCAGGTCGGTTCAAATACACAAATATTTACCCGAAATTATAATTTTTTTTTTTAATTTTTTTTTTAAATAAACATAAATCAAATATATATTTGTAGGCTGAATGTATTTACAAAGTAATTGAAGTGGTCCAATGATAAAAGTAGTTGTACCTTTACTCTTCCAGCTTGGGTTCGAAGCTCTTCAAGTACAAATTATATTTTTTAAGGTTTAATCGGGTATCCAAGACACGTGTCGACACCATAAAATTCGAATTGATGACGTGTCATCTCATGTGGACACTTTGGAAGGGAAGCAAACCCTTCTTTATATAAATACTAGGACCGGCCCGGGCTACGCCCGGGTTTTTGTTTAAATTTTAGATTTTATTATATATTTTGTATGTTTATTTTGGTATATAAGTATCATAATATATTATACAAATATAAGTAGCTGAACAATTATAAAATTATTTTTAATTATTTATTTTTTCTGGCTTACGAAATTTTTAAAAAATAATATTCAAATTTCTAATATTGTTTTATTGGATATTATATATAAGGTGATAAGCAAAAACAAAAAAAAATGATTAAATTTTAGCTATGTGTTTAATTGGTTGGATTGTAAAAATGTTTCATTTCACTTAATTTTTTATAATTTGTTAAAATTATTTTCTTGATAATTTAATTGACCCTCTCTTTAAAACTACAATCCTTTTAAATATTTTTTTTTCTTAAAGTACTGGTTTAAAAATTGTAATATTTTTTACATTAAAAAACTTACAATTACATCACTACAACCTAAAATCTAGAAACTAAATTCTTAGAATAAAATTTATGCACTTACAACCCAACTAACCGGACCTATAATCAAAATATTTGTTTATCTTACTTATATAAGTTAATTTATAAGACTATAGATTTTGTTTAATATTTATGCAAATCCAACTTCCATTCTTTATTTTCACAATCTCTTCCTTCTTGTCTAATATTAAACCATTTTTCTTAACAGATTTCATTATTTTTATCAGTAGAATACAGAACTTGATATATCAGAGAGTACTGTTATCCTCTAAAATTCTATTGTAATTATCACATTTATCCACCGAACCAATAGTATGTACATGTTCAAGTGAAACACCACAACATCACAAAGCAACTTGATTTATTTAGCGGCTGAGAATCAGAATTTTATGAAGTAAAACAAACAGAATACAACCTGCTTGAAAAGTTGAAAACCGTTGCTGAGGAGCTGTCTAGACATAAGATTTATTTAATATGGAGGGACCAAGTCGAGCTTTATATCAATCTCCTCCGATATATATCTACAAAGGTTTCACAGTTAGAAAAAAAAAAAAAAAGACCATTTTCAAAATGTGATCACCCCCACTCACACTCACCTTAAGTAACTCCTCTCTTGAAACAACTATCGTATATCAACTCTGCCTGCTAAATCAATCCTTACAGCATCCTCTACTTCATCATATATATTGTTCTTGTGGAAGCTCTCTACATCCAATGTTGAGATCTTTAGATGATACTAACAATGAGTAATTTAAGATGGTGTTAAAATCATGAAGAAGAATTGAATTAAGATGAAAAAAAGAAAAAAATATCAAGATTGGTTTTACTGAGTTTAGTAGAATGATGACTTAACAGCGTTTCAGGTATTGGCATCAGGGATATAAATACCATCCTGGTCTATGGATTGTGATTGAACCAAAAAAGATACAATGTAAGTAATCACAAGAAACCTAGAAATCTGTAGTAATAAAACAGAGAACTAAAGAAGCTAAAACATCCTTAAAGATGATCACCAAGTGAACAGCATGGGCTCATCCAAACAATTGAATATGTTAACATCAACATTGTAGTTTGCAGCCGCTTTAATCACACGGCCTCAGTATTTTCCTTTGACTGACATAACCTGCAAGGAACAAAACCTATCAAATATGTTTAAACAACATTTAAAGATAAGAAAGTTTATTGAGTTGAATGGAACTAACAATGAACACGACGCAAATCAACAATTCCCATGATTTAGATCTAAAGAAAAATTCAGAGCATGAGAATCACTACATGAATGCCTTAGAAGATCAGATTACAACAAAACGGAGATTCCAAAGGATTGAATAGCGGAACAAAACCTGTCGAGGAACAGCGAGAGGAGAAGCCAATCTCCCGACCATGCTGATCATCTTCGAATACAATTCCAATGATTCTCAAGGGATGAACCTTTTTATAAGTGGAGATCCACCGTTTGAAAAGGGATAAGAATCACTAAATGAATGATCGTGGTTGCGGTGGCTCAGAAGAATAAGATCTCGTTAATGACGTTAAATCAATGGAACTTGTAACGTCTCTGAGGAGATGAATCGATAACGAAACGACACAACACGAACCGACGTAGACGCCAACTAATGATGACTCGCCTCTCTAAAACTTTCAGAACCTCCATTGATGGTATACCAAATCAGTTTTGGGAGAAGACGATAAACTCTAGGAAAAAGTCGGCATCGTATATGGAAAGGGAATGCGCCTAACGGGCCAAAATTTCTGTAATTTTCAGCCCAATATCTAGAAAAGGCTCACTCTGATATGAATGTCGTTAATGAAACGGTGTGTTTTGATTACAGGACAGGTGTCGACCGTACGGACGTCGACTTTCTGACGTGGCAGCTTAGGTGTCACGTCCAGGAAAGAAAAAAACACTCTTTTATAATAATAGATAAATAGATATACTTATGTATTTTTAAAAATTTAAATGTAAGAAGATCACTACAAGTTCGGCTACGTGACTTTACCGATTATTCCATTGTTTAATTCAAGATATTCACAATATACTTTATACTTCATTTATGTACCAATATGTCCATCTATTTAGTAACCGTCAAGTTTTACATAAGAAATTGATTCAAAAGAGAGAGAAGAACATAAAGAAATGATTTTGTATACATGTATAGTGGTGTGCATAATACCTAATACCCTAAACATTCATGATGCAAAATTTACAATGCATTATATATATATATGTCATCGCCAAATTTATATATATTTTATATATATTGGCGATATATTCTACTCCCTCCGTTTCATATTAGTTGTCGTTCTAGGTTTATGCACACAGATTAAGTAAACATTTAATTTTACATATTTTCAAAATAAAAATACTATTACCAATACACCTAACCATAATCAACCAATAGAAAAATAAAATAGAGAATATTACTAATAAATTTTGCATTGAAAACCGAAAACGACACTTATTTTGAAACAAAAATTCTACACCAGAACGACATCTAATTTGAAACGGAGGGAGTATGGATTAATCTAACTTTCATCCTAAAGTCCTTGAAAATGAGGCAAAAGAAAAAAAAACGGGAGACAAAAGGGTACATGAAGAAAAAAAATATATTAAATGATAACTGATAAGGGCTCTTAAAACATCCGCAGTGGGAGTTTTTCGTAAAAACACTTTTATATGAATCTCTCAAGTTTTGAGAGACTTATTCTTTAAAAAATTGTTACTTTTTGGTGAGAGACTTTTCACTTCGGATGCTCTAAGACCATCTCCAATGGTTTACTCTATTTTTACACTAAAATAGAATGATTATATAATAGAGTTGGAGTTTGCTCCAATGTTACTCTATTTTATAGTGAAAAATAGAGTGATAAAAAAAAAAACTTGCTCTATAGAGTAAACCTATTTTTCAGTATATTATAGAGTGAGAAATAGAGTATCATTAAAACACTTTTTACTCTAAACTTTATTTTATAGTGAAAAATAGAGTGAGGGTTGGAAATACGCTAAGAGCACGCGCAATGGGGAGTCCTTAAGGGGAGTCCTTAGCGAAAAAATAATTAAATAATCAATAGACCCCACTAAAATCTAAAGATTCGATCCTTACACTATTTGCGACACGTGGCGTCACGCGATTGGTTGATTTTTTTTTTTTTTTTTAATCTGAAAAATAAAATAAAAATCAAAATCAAAATTTTTTTTTTTTTTTAAGGACTCCACAATGGTCTCACCATTGTGGATGCTCTAATAATACTACAACAAAAACTCTCTACGTACAAACGAGTAATAACACATGGATATAGAAAGTCGATGAGATGTAGTTTTAAGGTTAGGTCGATGAAGAAATATCTCAGGCCCCACACCTGGGACCCGACCTTGATCTCGTCCTTGTTTTATTTTATTTAGTTTTATTTTAATTAAATACTTCCTCTGTTTCATATTACTTGTCGTTTTAGGTTTATTTACACATATTAAGAAAACATATGATTTTGTATATTTCCAAAATAAAAACACAATTACCTATACAACTAACCATATTTCAACCAATAGAAAAATAAAAACACAATTACCTATGAATTTTATTAATAAATTTTGCATTGAAACTCTAAAACGACACTTATTTTGAAACGAAAATTTTTCTCTACAACAACAAATAATATGAAACGGAGGGAGTATTTATCTTCTTTTGGGTTCGCTTTTAAACCCCTCTGTTACTTCTTCTCATTTCTTCTATAGCTAAAAACACAACCCAAGAAAGAAACAAAGAATGGCACGTATACATAAAATATTAAGTTAAGATAATTATTGTGATAAGTTGTTAGTTACAGTTAAGTTAATTTGAAGATCGTAGGTCATGGGTCATCACTCATGTTGCAACCAGCAAAAGGTGAAAAGAGGGCTTTGGTCACCAGAAGAAGATGAGAAGCTTATTAGATATATCACAACTCATGGCTATGGATGTTGGAGCGAAGTCCCAGAAAAAGCAGGTACTTATTAGTCGATTTAGTTTCTTCCATTTTGTCTCTAACCAATTACATTGTCTATATCTATTTAACTTATATAGATTCATTCTGTTGACTCAAAAAAAAAACTTAAAAATTCAATCTGGTATTTACAATGCCTATTTGATAAATTAGGGCTTCAAAGATGCGGAAAAAGTTGCCGATTACGATGGATAAACTATCTCCGGCCTGATATCAGAAGAGGACGGTTCTCTTCTGAGGAAGAGAAATTAATTATAAGTCTTCATGAACTTCTAGGAAACAGGTTTACATTTTCTCTAATTTTAACCTTATAGTTTATACTTCGTATATATTTCATATACATGTACTACATTGTATTATTATGCATAGACATTATTTAAATTATTTTCTTTTTTTTTGATGATTGATACCAGTTTTTAATAATAAGCTTGTTGGGTTTGGGACACAAGCTAAACTATAATACTCCATCTGTTTTATATTAGTTGTCGTTCTAGGTTTATGCACACAGATTAAGAAAACATTTAATTTTACATATTTTCAAAATAAAAATACTATTACCAATACACCAACCAATAGAAAAATAAAGTAAAAAATATTACCAATAAATTTTGCATTGAAAACCGAAAACGACACTTATTTTGAAACAAAAATTCTACTCTAGAACGACAAATAATTCGAAATGGAGGGAGTACATTTTACTGTTATATAATTTGTTTATCGAGTTATTTATGAATGTATAAATTTATTAGTATTTAATAAGTTTAGCCACGATTCTAAGCAACGACCAGCCTACGGTCGAAGACTAAAGAATCTTTAACGTGTAGTTTCATTCATCTCTTTGTAATTTTGTCTACTTGCTTGAGCTATATAATAGTGTACATTTCAAGTCACTTAATCGAACATTCTCAAAATGTACGTAGTCCAAACGTACACACACACACATGTATGCACTTTTACGAAAAAGAAAAACGTACACACAGACACGCATATACACATCTATAATGCATGTGCTTAATTGTTTATGTTCTTTTATTACATTTGTACATGTTTTTCAGGTGGGCTCATATCGCCAATCATTTACCTGGAAGAACAGATAACGAGATAAAAAATTATTGGAATTCATGGATCAAGAAAAAGATACGAAAACCGCACCACCAATATAATCGTCATCAACCATCTATAACTACTGTGACATTGAACGTGGACGCTACATCAACTGTCCCCTCAACTACCACAACTTCGACTATCGATAACTTACATTATGATGGTTTTATGCATTCTCCTAACCAACTAAATTTCACCTATGATCAAGAAACTAATACCAAGATTCAAGAAACCCTTTTCTCCCATAAACTTTCTCTTTTCATGGTAGACACAACACTTCCTGTTCTTGAAGGAATGTGCTCTCAAAACATCATCGTAAACAATAACAACAAGAACAATGATCATGACACACAAACAGGAGGAAGAGGACGTGTCTTCGAACAAGTATTTCGGACACATAACACAGAACAAAGCGATATGAATCTTCATCAACAAGAACGGTTTCAAGTTCCTACATATTCGTTCAACAACTCTACCAATTCAAATAATACCGAGACGGTTATAAGTTACAATCTACCGGCGTTAGTAGAGGGGAATATTGATAACGTCTACCCAATTGACATTAGCAATGCTCAAGATGGAGATATGGCGTCAACATTCGATAGTTTAAAGAAGCAAGAACTACACTATGATCAATGGATTGATTCACAACAGTGCTCTAATTTTTTCTTCTGGGACAACCTTAACATAAACGTGGAAGGTTCATCTTTTGTCGGAAACAAAGATCCATCAATGACCTTGGGATCCTCTGCCTTATCTTCCTTTTTTCCTTCTTCATTTTAAATTAATGTATAAATAACATGAGAGAAACTCACGCTAATTTGTCTATAAGTTTGTTTCTTTCGTTGGTTTGCTTAGAGGTTATTTTTGGATGTTTTTTTTGGTAATGCGTGTTCTGAATTGTTGATGAGGAGATGGTGTGAATGTATGTATGTCTTATTTGCTAACTCATTGTTTTGTTCAAAATCTATACTAATAAAAAAGACTATTTGTGGTTTCATGAAACGTTCACATCAACATAAAATCTTTCTCTTAAAAGAACCCATATGACATTACTATAAAAAAAACAAAAATAATTAATAAGTAAATATACAATATAAGGAAATATAAATAATAAGTAAATATACAATATAAAAATAAAAATATTACATTAACACCTATCACAATATTATCATTTGATATAAAAAGTAGGAAAAATTGCCAAAACCAACCTAAAACTTAGAATTCAAATGCAAAAGTGTACCCACACATTAATCAAATGTAAAAGTAACCTAAGAGTGTAGTGAAATTACAACAGCCCCCTTATGACCAAAAAAAAAAAAACTATATGTGTGTTTTACCTTTATAGTCTATTTAAGTCTTCCGTCCTTTTAAGTCTTCTGTGATTTTGTAAGTCTTCTCGTTTAGTAAATCTTAAAAATAATTTATAAATTATATAAAAAATATTTTTATGGGGGAAAAATCTAAATCATGTAATAATAAACATTTGTAAATGATATAAATTAAAATCTAGTAAAATTGAATTGTTCTCAACATAAATGAGTGAATGTATCATCTTATGATATTCTTTGGTCTAGGGTTTGGAAACATATGTCATAGTATTGTATGTATCTTTAGGGTTAGATTTTGTAAGCTTAACCAATTTTTTTGAAAAATCATTTTTTACATATATTTGTTTAGTTTTGTGTATATTAAATAGTTTTGGAGTTGATTTTAAGTTTAATGAAGTGTTTATTGATATTTAGTTTGTTATTTAGTTTAAGGTATTAGAAGACTTAAGTCTACTAAAAGATATTACGCCAGAAGACTTACATGTAAGTCTTCTGGGCGAATAGTAAATTCAAGGGGTAGAAGACTTTCAGAGAAGTCTTCTGAGACTTTCATGAAAGTCTTTTGTCTTCTCAGAAGACTTTCATGAAAGTCTTCTGTCTTCTCAGAAGACTTTCATGAAAGTCTTCTGTCTTCTCAGAAGACTTCCCAAAAAGTCTTCTGTCTTCTCAGAAGACTTCCCAGAAAGTCTTCTGTCTTCTCAGAAGACTTATCTGAAAGTCTTCTCAGAAGACTTATCTGAAAGTCTTCTCAGAAGACTTATCTGAAAGTCTTCTCAGAAGACTTACAGGTAAGTCTTCTGAATCGAAAATATTTAACCTAATTACAACTTTTGTCTTCCCCTATATAAAGAAAATTTACACATCCTCTCTCTTCCTCTCAAATTGCTGCAAGAAAATGTAATGTTTCTCACTCTAAAACTCTCAAACCTCTCTCTAATCTCTTTTAACCTGAAAATACCAAATTTTATATCAATTTCTCATTTTTATCTCATGCTTTCTCACTGATTTACCTTGTTTTTTGCAAGTTTTTATTATAGAGTTCTCATCTTCTACTCTTTGGATTTACAGGTTTTCAGATCTTGAAGACTTTCTGATTGTCTTCTAACGAATCTTCTCCCATGTCTCCTCTTTCATAACATATTTGAGTGTTTTAGTAAGTTTTCATGTCTGATTTACATCATTTGTAACTTCTTATTGCTTAAAGCTCTTACCTTTTTCCCAAACTAAAATTCTCTAACCTCTTTTTAATATTTTTGAACTTGAAAAACCACAAACTTTATATAAATTTCTTATTTTTATCTCATGTCTTCTCACTAATTTATCATGTTTTGCAGATTTTTTGGTTCTCATCTTCTACTCCTTTAAAGGTATATATATATATATATATGATGGATATGTATTTGAGAAATTCCCTTGGATAGCCCCTTTTAGTTTGTTTGTCACAAAAATAGTTTTTAAGGAAGAAAATGACCAAAATGTTTTTTTTAGAAGCTAAAAAATTCATTTATATGCATTTATACCCCTAGAGTTAACTAATTTGCACTTTAGGGTTTAGAGTGAAGGGGTGGATTTGGGGTTAGGGTTTCAAATTTCAAAAAATAAATAAAAAAAAACAAAATTTCAAAAAAAAAAAGTCTATTTTGGTCATTTTATTTTTTTAGGGCTATTTTTGTGATAAAAACTTAAAAAGGGCTATTTAAGAGAATTGCCCTATGTATTTTTGTATATTCTATAAAGGTAGATATATCTCATATTCTACTCTTTTTCTTTGTTTTGAGGATATTTGAATATTTTTGGATATGCAGGTTTTTTCAGATCTGGGTCAGATTTTAAAAGACTTTTGAGAAGACTTTTGAGAAGACTTTGTTCTCTGTGGGAAGACTTCCAGAAAGTCTTCCAGTGCATTATATGTTAGAAGACTTTGTCAGAAGACTTTCTGAAAGTCTTCTAACATAATGTACATATGTAATAATTTTGCTTATGATTTATTTTGTGATTTGTATGTGTAATATTTTATTTGTGGATTATTTTATAAATTTGAAGAGATGTCAATGAATTTTTTTTGTTAAATATGTTTATGTCTAAAACATTATCTTGCAAAAAAAAAGATAAATATGTTCAAAGAAATTTTTTTGGTAAATATGTTCATGTCTACAACATAATGTCTACAACATTATCTAACACTAATAACATAACACAACAACACAAAAACTTAGTTAAATTTACTAAAATTAAAAGAAAAAGAATTTTGAGAAAACTTAATCAAATTCACAATATATAAACTTTCACTTGAAGTTTTCTGAGAATTTTCAGAATTTTTTTTTTACAAATTTGAAAATCTTCTATAAGTTTTTGGAAAGTCTTCTAGCATATAATGTAATAGAAGACTATATGGAAGTCTTCTAGCATATAATGTACTAGAAGACTTTCATGTAAGTCTTCCCTGAGAAGACTTCCACAGAAGTCTTCTTCTAGTAGAAGACTTCTAGGAAGTCTTCTTCTGGTGGAAGACTTCTTCTGGTGGAAGACTTCTAGGAAGTCTTCCGGAAAGGTCATTTTTGCAATTATAAATTTAGAAAGGAAGACTTCTAGAGAATATTTTCATGTAAGTCTTCTCGAGAAAAATGAGAAGACTTCCATGTAAGTCTTCTCGAAAAATAGGTTAGTTTTGCAATTGACCAAATTGTGTCAGAAATTTGACTTTCTGTGGAAGACTTCCAGGAAGTCTTCTCGACAGAAGACTTTTGACAGAAGACCAAAATCACAAAAAATAAAGCTAGAAGACTTACAGGGAAGTCTTCTAGCAGAAGACTTCCTTGTAAGTCTTCTCGGTAGAGAAAACTTTCAGTTTAGTCTTCTCCACGAACCAGATCTGAAAAAAAAAAAAATTCTTCTTAAATTTGGTGAGATTCATGTTTAACTTCTCCAAGTACATATCACTTCTTAGTAAAAGTTACATACTTGTTCTTGGCCAAGAATCATGAATTTTAGTAACATTAATAAGTTTATAAATTTTAAAATCAAAAAGTTGGGATTTTGGGAAAGAATAAGAGAGAAAGTGAAAGGAAAATAGTTTGTGTGTGTAAGAAATAAGAATATAAATAGAGAAATTCTCTTGGATAGCCTCTTTTAGTTTATTTGTCACAAAAATAGTTTTTAAGGAAGAAAATGACCAAAATGTTTTTTTAGAAGCTAAAAAAATCATTTATATGTATTTATACCCCTAAGGTTAACTAATTTGCACTTTAGGGTTTAGAGTTAAGGGGTGGGTTTGGGGTTAGGGTTTCAAATTTCAAAAAATATTCTTTAAAATATCAAAATTTCAAAAAAAAAAGTCTATTTTGGTCATTTTATTTTTTTAGGGCTATTTTTGTGACAAAAACTTAAAAGGGATATTTAAGAGAATTGCCCATATAAATATGTAGATATTGATTTTAGAAGCATTAAAAGCTTCAAATTGATTGTTCATGGTTGTTGGTGTATTGAAGCAAATGACAATATTGTAAATACTTGATGAAGATAAGGATGATATGGTAATACAATCATTTTCAAAAAAAAAAAGTAATGGCATTTTCGTGAATTATCCGAACTTCTAGGGTGAAAAGGGAAAGTGGAATTTTCAAAAAAATCATGGGTTGGTTTTGCAATTGACTTCAAGTTTTGAGTCAATTTTGAAAAAAGCCCTAAAAAGTAAATATACAATATAAAAAAATATAAATAATAAGTAAATATACAATATAAGAAATAGAAATATTACATTAACACATATCACAATATTATCATTTGATATAAAAAGTAATTATACAATATAAGAAAATATCAATAATAAGTAAATATACAATATAAGAAATAGAAATATTACATTAAACAACTATCACAATATTATCATTTGATATAAAAAGTAAATATACAATATAAGAAAACATAAATAATAAGTAAGTATACAATATAAGAAATAGAATATTACAATATAAGAAACAAAAATAATTAATAAGTAAATATACAACATAAAAATATAAATAATAAGTAAATATATAATATAAGAAATAGAAATCTATATTATTAAAACTGAAGTACACAATGATAGTGTTTGGAAACATGGATAGTAGACTAAATTTAAAGTGTTTGGATACAAGGATAATTTTTGTTATTTAACTTTGGCTCCTATAATTAACAAAATATCTCACTTGCTATAAAATTATCTCATCGACCCAATCTATTAAATCTTGGGTGAGATATCTCTTCCTGCAAGCAATATAATTTTCAAACCACCATAACTTAATTAACTATAAAATCTCGGTTCCTATATCTCACTTACTATAAAATCTCACTTACTATAAAATCTTGGTTGCTTGCTTCCTCCTGCAAGATATTCCTGCAAGCAATATCTCACTTACTATAAAATCCCGGTTCCTATAAAATCTCAATGAAAGTCGATATAAAATTAACTTAATTAACAGAATATCTCACTTGCTATACACTCTAGGTTCCTATAAAATCTCAATGAAAGTGTTAATAAAATCTCGGTTGCTTGCTTCCTCCTGCAAGCAATATAATTTCCAAGCCTCCATAAATCACTATAATCTCGGAAATATTTTATCCTCCAAGCAATATTACCTAAATCATTGCACAAAAATATAGCAAAAAAGATATTACAAGCTACAATATTCTCAAAAGATACTATTTCCAAAAATATTATACCCGACTTAAAATCCCCACAATATCTTAACACCCAATAACTTTGAAAAACCTAGATTATACACCTCTCTATATATGCCGACGATTAACACAAACCTTACATCAATTTACATCTCACACAAAAAATATGAATACCCCCAAGAAATATGTTTTTATTGACGATCTAAAACCTTACAAGGATGAATGGCAAGTTCGTGTCAAAATTCTTCATTCCTGGAAACCGAAACCCATTTTTTTGGGGGGGGGAGACTCTTGATCTCATCCTTGCCGACGAGACTGTAAAAGCTTGGGTTTTTGAATTTCTTATATGTGTGATGTTGCACTAAAACTACTTTTTTACAGGGTCAAAAAATACATGCATCTTGCAAGCGAACTCTGATGTATCGTGTTCAACGAGAATTACCTATTGGGGAATGGAGAATGATTGAAAATTTTAAGATAAGCGCTGCTGGAGGTCAATACAGACCAACAAGATTTCAATACAAAATGACCATCATTGGAGACACAATGATAACCCATACTGATTATCGTAATGATAATCATATCCTTTCGCTAGCTAGATACGAGGAAATTGGTACTGAAAAACTGAAAACATATTTTCTAATTGGTATGTAAAAAAAATTATCATTATGTTGCTGTCTATTTATTTTATTTGCAGTTCATATTAAAGTGACTTTTGTTATGCCTGATGTAACAGATATTCTTGGACAAGTTGTCGATCTTGGACAAGTCATATCGGTTCAAGTTAAGGGCGAGGAGAGGAAAAAAGTTCAGTTTCGCTTGCGTGAGACAAGGTATTATTCTTTTACATTCCGTATTCTTTAACTCATACACTGATCCATTATTTTGATGTCTCCATATATTTTACTATGTGTTCAAAATATTTCAAAACAGTGGTAATGAAGTAGCATATTGCCTATGGGGACAATACGCTGAGCAAATGGAATCCCATATTGCAAAATCGAAAGATCAAACTATTATCTGCTTGATCCGCTTTGCCAAAATAAGTGAATTTAGAGGTATACACCCGATTTGTTGCGTTAAAACTAACATGGTATATGATTATATCAATCAAAAATTTGCCTATACATTTTGATAATTACTTAGGTGAGTTGCAAATCACCAACGCTTTTGATGCTTCAGTTTTGATGCTTAACCCAACAATGGAGGAAGCTATTGATTTTAAACAACAGTGAGTTGCTTTACTTTGATCTAATAAAAACGTTTATATGTTAACTAATATCCAGTTTCTGTTATATTTTTTGTGGAATAAACTTTTAAAATTACCATAATTATTTGCAGGATGAATAAAGTTGATCTTCCCTTGGCTCTTTTGGGTAATAGTGATGAAAAAAGATTATGAAGCAAAATGTCGATGATTGGAATGCCGTTGATATTAAGTGTATTTCAGAAATTTTGCTTACGGATGAGGTAAAAAATACTTTTATACTTATAGTCACTTTAGTATATTCTATCATATTTTGTTTACATAGATTTTATGTTATAACCAGGAAGGTAGAGTCTTGCAAAATTATTTGTACAATCGAAGCTATCAACACGGACTGGGGCTGGTACTATTTTGGATGTAACAAACACAATCGACGTGTGACCAAGGTTGGCAGGAATGGCAGTCAGAATCGTGTGCAATGTGATAAGCCATTATTCTATTGTGATTTGTGTCATTCAAACACCTCTAATATCTCACCCAAGTAAAAACACACTTTTTTAATCTCTTATATTACTTTTTGTTAAATTTAATATAGATTAAGCTTAATTTAAAATTATTAATATATCTATATTTATTTTGTATTTTTGAAACCTGCAGGTATAAGCTTCATGTGTTAGTGAAAGATGACACAGGATCATCTGAGTTAATGTTGCTTGATACAGTGGCTACAATAATTATTGGTGATAAAGCTGTTGATATTTGGGATGGGTCATATGCTGAGGTAATTATTGTGATGTTCTAAGATAAATACTTTAAAATTATTGGGTCATATGCTGAGGTAATTATTATGATGGTCTAAGATACATACTTAAAGATTATTGTTTCTAAATTTCTATGTAAAAGTGTTTTTTACATACAAATTGAAGATCCATATATTCTACCTATTCCCATTAAAAACGTGGTAGAAAAATCGTTTTGTTTTGGGCTTTCCATCACCACTGATAATGTGACCAACGGATCATCTACATTTAAGGTTTCTGAGGTGTGGTATGGGGATCACATTCATAGAATCAAATCACTCTCAGAACCTGTATCTCTGATTGAGACCAGTTCATCTACTATGTCTACAAGCGAGGTATTATAGCCTATATCCTGACCCTTATATGTGAATGTGCATTGTGTGATCCTAATATTTTTCATGTTCGTAGGTTCATTTGATTGATCATAACAAAGAGAGTTCATCTGAAAATGTTTCAACGCCTTTCTCCAAGCGTAAGGAAGCAAACAATCATCTTAAATGCATGAATTCATCAACTAAGAAGTTATGTGCTAAGAGCATCAAAATGGAAAAGACAAAGGAAGATTAGTATCTGCGAATTGTGGCATTACATTTTCTGAGTTTGTTGTTTGGCTTTTGTTTCATGTTGTTTTTGGAATTTATTGTTTTTTTTTTATGTTCGTTTGAACTCTCACTTTTCAACGGCATATTTTATTTTAATCAATAAGGTCGGGTTTTACTATTAATCATTTCAACCATTTAAACTAAAACTATACTAGTATACAAGTCGATTCCATAATTACCTAACCATCAACTTAACATGTAACACTATCACTATAACCAGCAACTTAAGATATAACACTCTCACTATAATTTAACTCATAATGATTTCGAAAATACCTATTGTCAATGTGATATGAATCCCTTCAGCTCTATCTTGCAAGTAATGTTTCAACTCAAACCTGTAAATATTTTATAATTAAAACCAATTGTAAGTATCATTTTCAGTTATTTGCAAAATATAAAAGAATAAAACTAAAATCGTTTTCTAATATAGATTCTCACAAAATATATACTTTTATCATAATTGAAATACAAATTATTAAATAACAACTTTATTTATACTAAATATAGAAAATGAAGATTCTCTAAATCTTCCGTAGCACTATCTATTTATGTAAACCTATAAATATTTTTAAAAATACCAAACAATAAATATAAGGTTAAGATAATTGCAACCTAAAGAAAATCAAAGATGCAGAAATATTTTATGAATCTAGATTCTCATAACAGATATTTTCTTGCCATAAGTGAAATAATTATTATTAACTAACAAATTTGATTAAAAAATAATGATTTTAGGATCTTCTGTAATATTCATTAAACGTCAATTCAATGACCACTGTTTCAAAGTATGATCGTTAGTTTCTCTGTAACTCCAACTATGAAGAGAAAAGAGAGGTTTCCACAGAAAAAATCGAAATGAACCACAGCCCACACGAGCTTACCCAATAAAGACAAACCCTGTTAGGAAACAAGGCCATACACCAATTGATAATCCAACCATCTGTTCCTATCAGTTCAGTTTTTAAGAGGATTTTTGATAATCTCGGTCAACAACCTATTTCTAAAAACATTAATCTGCAAGAAGGTTCTGCTAACACCACACCAAAAACACCCATTCAGAAGCGCAAATGTGTATTAGGTTTGTATTTATTAAATAAGTATGAAAATAGTATTTTACATATTTCTAAGATACTTAAGCAAATCTTGTTTTTTTTTAACTTGCTTCTTATCATCTGGTTGGTTACAGGTGTGGATTCTGTATCAAACCTGTCTACCGTTACTCCTCAACAGAGAAGCTGTTGTTCAGCATTATCATGTATTACAATATATGTTCCACTAAAGCATCTGCTAAGCCATATTTTTAACCTACTGATTCTATGGAAGTATTATATTAACCTTTTATTTATTTTGTATCTCAAGGTTTGAGGTCAACAGGAGAAAACCCATTCCACTTCCCAAACCAGTGTCCACAGCGAAAGAACAAAAGACGAGTTCTTGATGACATTACCAATATATATCAAACACCTATCAGTAAAAACATCAATGCAGTGGATGGACTATGTACGAGCACACCAAAAACGCCAAGTACCAAACGTATATGTAATTAAACGGTTTGAAAATTTTATTTTAAGTAATAATCCCTGTCCATATTTAACTTATGTTTATAATATCATCTATGCAGGTTTGTCTTCCCTGTCAAACCAAACTAAAAATACTGAAGACTCGAGAAGTTGTTTGACTGCTGTAACATGAAAGAAGATATATGTATTCAATGATCTATAGGAAATTTTATGTATTCAAGACAACTTAGTGTCAGCTGTTTATTCTGTAGCTCAGGAGTTGGGGTCAAAAGAGAAAGAAAATTTATATGTCCCAAACCAGAGGAGGCAGCAAAAAAGAAAAATATCAGCTGGATCAGACATCACTAATATAGATGAGACTTTCGCAAATTATGCTGTGGAAACCTCTGAAAAAACTTTAGAACAAGCTCACGCTGATCACACTGAATATGAAGAAGAAGAAATGAATGATTGTGATGTTGATATTGAAGGTGATTTTCATAATATATTCATGTTAAAAGTAATATTTTCTATGTCTTAAGCTCACCTTATTGCACTGTCCAGGAATAATTGAAGAAATTGAGGCTGAGTTAGAGTTTGATGTTAGCTCACATGAAAGCAGCGACTCCGAGAATGAGGATGTGGAGTTAGATCTCTCAATCGGAGAAATAACAAACCAAAGTAAGAAAGAAGTCAATAGAAAAAGGAAACCTCCTACAAAAAGGACTGTATGTAAATCAAGAGGTACATGATATTTTTAACTATATTTGAATTCAATTATGATCAGCGTAATTGGCTTATTAAAGATTCTATTATTTTTTAACATATACAGATTATATAGATGAGGGTGATCCAACATGCACATGTTCCCATTGTGGTGCTATTATGTGGTATGGAAAACGGATTAACAGACGCAGGAATACACGTACTCCTTCTTTTACTCTATGTTGTGGGAAAGGCCAAGTTGTGCTTCCAGCTCTAAAAGAACCACCAGATGTACTGAAGAGTTTAATTTTCGGAGAGGATAAGCTAAGCAAATATTTTCAGAAAAATATAAGGCCTTATAATATGGTTTTTTCTTTTACTTCACTTGGAGGCAAGGTTGAAAGATCAGTAAAGAAAGGACTTGGTCCAGATATGTTTCAGTTGCACAGAGAAAATTACCATCTATTGGGTAGTTTGAGACCACCAGATGGTAACAGCGCCAAATTTGGTCAGTTATACATAGTTGACACTGAAAATGTAGTAAAAAACAGAGCCAATTGTTTGAGGTAACTATGTATGCTTTGAATTGTTTCTGGTGTCATCATGATTTTTTTTAATATATATATATATATATATATAATATATATATATATATATCTATATATATATTCACATATTGTTCTAACGTTTCTATAATTATGTTATGTTTTTAACAGCAACAGTAGCTTGCTGGACAAGTAAAAAAAAGTGACGCTTTGAGGGAAGAAATCATTAAAGCTTTGATGAATATGTTGAATGAAGTAAATCCCTATGTTAAGAAGTTCAGATCTGCGAGAGAAAGATTTGATACAAATCCAAAGGATGCATTTCATATGAGGATTATTAGTGACAAGCTAAAAGACTGAAGGACATATAATACACCCACAACATCTGAAGTTGCTGCATTAATTCCTGGAGATTTTAATCTTGATATGGATAAAAGGGATATAGTGCTTCAAAAGCATTCAGGAAAGCTTATGAGAATTAATGAAATTCATGCTTCTTATCTACCACTACAATATCCTATGCTCTTTGCATATGGAGAAGATGGTTTCAGACTTGGGATTAAGAAAGGTGTTACTGGGGCTACCAAAAAACAGAAGAAAGCTACAATTAGTATGAGGCAATACTATGCATACCGTCTTCACGAACGGAAGAATGAGTCAGGACATCTCCTTCATGCTAGACGTTTGTTTCAGCAGTTTTTGGTTGATGCGTACACCACTATAGAGTCTAATTGTCTGCGCTATCTTAAGTTAAATCAGTCTACTTTGAGATCTGATAGTTTTGACTCTATCAAAGAGTCAGAAACTGCTGGCAAGACTAATATGGATGAACAAGGGACATAATTTGTATTGCCAACATCTTTCACTGGTGGTCCTAGATACATGAAGAACAACTATTTGGATGCTATGGCCATTTGCAAGCATTTTGGATTTCCTAATCTTTTCATCACTTTTACATGCAATCCCAAATGGCCAGAGCTCACCAGATTCCTTAAGACTAGAATTTTGAAGCCACAAGACAAACCAGAAGTTATTTGTAGGATATTCAAAATGAAACTCGAAACGTTGATGGATGATTTAACTAAAAAGCACATTCTTGGGAAGACAATCTCATGTGAGTTAACTCTCACCTATATTCTGTCTATTTTTTATTCTAATAACAATATTCTTCCTACTAATAATCTTTTTTCCAGCAATTTACACAATAGAGTTCCAGAAACGTGCCTACCTCATGCACACATTCTTCTTTTCATGCATCCCAATGCCAAGCTACCCACAACAGATGACATAGACAAGATCATTTGCGCTGAAATCCCTGATAAATCAAGAGAACCTGATCTTCATGATGTTGTGAAAGATATGATGATGCATGGGCCATGTGGAGCTGCGAATATGAATTCTCCATGCATAGAGAATGGACTATGCTCTAAAGGATATCCTAAACCATATTCTGAAAGGACTACAATTAATAGAGATGGCTTTCCTATATATAGAAGGCGCGAGCAAGTGGAGAATTATGTTGAAAAGAGTGGTGTGAAATGTGATAATCAGTGGGTTATTCCTTACAATAAGGAACTCTCACTTCGGTATCGAGCTCACATTAATGTGGAGTGGTGCAACCAAGACGGTTCGATTAAATACTTATTTAAGTATATTAATAAAGGGCAAGATCGTGTCACTGTGGCTGTGGAACCTCCTGACCATGTTGTTACGAACCAGTTGGGAAGTGTCGATGGAAGTGTTGAGAAAAAAGGAATGAATTCAAAGATTTCTTTGATTGCAGGTAACTAACATAATTTCGTTAAAAAATGTTAGAACATGAGTTTATATATATGCTTATATGTGGTATTTGTTATAATATTATTTTTTTTGTTGTACATATGTTTCTGCGTGTGAAGCTGGATGGAGGACCTTTAGTTTTTCAATTCATTACCGATCCACTGCAGTAGAAAAGCTTAGTTTTCATCTTCCTGGAAAACAACATGTTATATTCAGAGGTAAAGATAAGATGAAAGTAGTTGTTAATCATAAACTCATTGAGAATACTATGTTCTTAGCATGGTTTGAGTTGTGTAAGGTCGATTCACTTGCTAAGACAATCACATATGTTCAAATTCCCTACTTCTTTACTTTCGATAAGAGTAAGAAGAAATTCAATAGAAGGAAAAGGGGATTTGCAATTGGCAGGATTAACTATGCTCCACGTAAACATGAAGATGCTTACTATCTTCGGGTGTTGTTGAACTACGTATATGGTCCTACAAGTTATGAAGACATAAAAACATTTGAAGGTGTTCTTCACAAAAGCTACAAAAAAACATGTTCTGCACGTGGCTTATTAGATGATGATCATGAGTATATTGATGATCTTTTGAGGAGAAGTTATGATAGCTCTGCAAGTGATCTACGGCAGGTGTATGCTATGATGCTTAATAATGATAGTTTAGAATCACCTGAAAATGTTTGGGAACATAAGTGGGAGTGTCTCTCAGACGATATTGAGTACAACCGGAGAAGAGTTTTGAACCGACCAGGTTAGTATCACTGCCAAGAGTTGTTTTAATAAAGTTGTATATATATATAGATATGTTTCTTACATATTTTTTCTTACCATTGTTGTGTTTTGTTACTAACATGAGTTTGTCTTTATTTGTCCAGGACTTGTGTTAAGCGATGAGGACAAGAAAAAATATGCTCTACAAGAGATTGAAAAGCTGTTGAGGCGTAACGGTGATTCGCTGGAGAGATTTACTTCAATGCCAAAGGTCCCAAAATCTTCCATCAACGATTCAAATGTCCTTATATTAGATGAGCGTAGTTATCTCCGTGAAGCATTGTTGGAAACGCTCGAGAGAGATGTTCCAAAGATGACAGATGAACAAAGGAAAATATTTGATGAGATTCTTGAAGCTGTCACTACAGGAGCATGAGGGACTTTTTTTGTTTATGGATTTGATGGGACTGGTAAAACTTTCCTATGGAAGTTACTATCGGCATCTATTAGAGTTAAAGGAGATATTGTTCTTAATGTTGCATCGAGTGGAATTGCTTCTTTGTTGTTACCTGGTGGAAGGACTGCTCATTCGAGATTTCAAAAAATGAAACATTCTTCGATTCCATGATTATATTAACATGGATATCAGGTACATCTGATTTAATTACCAGAAATCTATAAGCACTATTATTGTGTGCATAACCAATAACTAAAGCATCTACGATTTTAGGTCCAATCGTGATCTTTTTAAGAGGTGGCACTGCGACTTTTGCCAAACACCCCCATATTTTAGGATATTTGTACGAAGGTATGTTACATTTCCAAAGTTCATATGGATTTTTTCAGTTACCTTATGAGGTATTTTGTTGAGGATATAGTTTGTGGTGAGCAACATTTCCCCCCCCCCCCCCCCCCACAGAATATGGGCTAGACCAAATTCCTGCAACATTGCATTCATCATTTTTTCAGAGTTGGGTTCTTTATTTCTGCAACTTCGCTTGATTCTGGTGAGTAGGGAACATTGGTTTTATGGATAATGTCATTTTCTAGACAAAACTCTTTGAAAGGTCCATCACATTCGCCTCCTCTATCACTTTTGATTATTTTAATAGTATTTTCCAGCTATTTCAAATTTGAGTTTGTACTCTTTGAATTTGTCCAAGACTTTGTCTTTACTTCTTAATAAGTGGACATAACAATATCTTGTGCAATCGTCTATGAAAGTCAAAAACAACTTTTTATTGCCTCTGGTTTGTAAATACTTCAAGTCGCACGAATCATTGTGTATTAAACCTAGAGATTCAGTTGTTCATTCAACACGAGGTGATGGTGTTTTTGTGAGTTTTGCTTGGATACAAACTTCACATTTGTCTTTGTTTATTTTGGACTTTGAGATTATGTTCAAGTTCATTAGTCTTTGTACAGACTTATAGTTTACATGTCCTAATCTTTCATGCCAAATATTAGAAGATTCAACGACATAAACAATTAGATTTTTATTTAGTGAAACATTGGAATCAGGTACATCATTTTTGAATGACTGTCATCACATACATTTTGACAAGTCCATTCTTAACAAAACTTTTTCCTATAAAAACGCCGTTCTTCCTAAGGAACAGCTGGTCGGATTCAAAGTTGATTCCAAAGCTGTGCTTATTCATGAGAGATCCAGAAATCAGATTCTTCCTCATGTCTGGAACATGCTTCACGTTAGCAAATGCCCTTGGATCAGTATTGTCCACGGGCAGTACTAGTTTGACTTTGGTAAGAAACCAATCCAAATTCTTAGAAAGAAGTGCATTCTTTGCTGCCACTGTTTAAAGTTTGTACCATCAAATTTGTCAGGATGAAGTCCGTTTATGTTGCTAAGAACAGACATAACGATTGTAGGTAGCGTTCCAAGTGAATAACTATCACTGGTTGCACCGGTTTCCCCATTGACTTGTGTGTTGTTATTACCGTCAGTCATGATTGAATCTGTTCACAAAAACATAAGACATATTAAGTATTGAAAACTCAATTCAATAAGCAATTAAAAATTTTAAGTCGCTATACAATATATGTTCTCAGAATCGCTTAAAGCATTCTTAAACGTTTAATAGTCGTTCCTAGAACACGTCTTTAAGACGTTATTAAACATTATTTTTATCAAAAATATATCGTTTTGAGGTTTAGAAAAATGAGATCACGAACCTGTCAGAGACTGTCGCGTAAATTATTTTCTTATATGGTTTATCTTATTGATCAAAAAGATTTGCAGAATAGCTAAAGAGCGTTCGCA
This sequence comes from Sinapis alba, assembly GCA_012274485.2. Taxonomy (NCBI): domain Eukaryota; kingdom Viridiplantae; phylum Streptophyta; class Magnoliopsida; order Brassicales; family Brassicaceae; genus Sinapis; species Sinapis alba. The sequence continues at coordinate 167,076 of MU105916.1, read as the reverse complement.
AATCGTTTTAGATCGATTTAAAAATATATAAAATCATTTTCTATAAATATTTTTTGCAATATTCAATATGATTCAAGCGATAACCATGAAGTGGATTTATTGAGTTAAGATTGTAGGACTGCAAAAATGCTGATTGAAAATCCCAAAACATAAATCGAACGAAACGATAATATAGATGTAGAAAACGTTTAAGATATCGTTAAGGAAAAGATGAATTCACGGAGTCGAGATTTGATCTCTTTTCTTAACTCAATAAATCGGCTGTAATGTATGACGGTTCTACGTGATTTTTTAATCCCAGGATACAACCGTGACGACACTGTTTTGCAACACCCGAAAATAGAATCTACGAACAATAACTACTACATATACTCACGAGACTTACTTAAGAAGACGACTATGATTTTTGTTGGAATTGCTTTCTAATTACGTTAAAGCGTATCAAATATTGAAGAGAGTAGACACTTGTTTATATGGGAAGAAATCTTGATCGTCAAGCTAGGATAATGATAAAGGGGAGAATTATCTAGAAATATTCTTATTTATCGGGCGAGATGAGGAACAAAAATATTCTGTAATTATCTTGACACAATCTAAAACGTTTAAACTTATCTTGATTAATTAGACACAATTCTTTAGGATTTATTTAGGAAATTATGCAAAAAACTTGGTATGAATTTGCTCCAAAAAGAATATTTTATTGTGGGTTAAAGTCCACCAATACCCAAGGCCCAAGCTTAACGGCGGCGGCGGTGTGCGCGTGTGTGGTTTACATAATGGCTCCTCTCACTTTTTCTATAGTGTCCCCACAAGCTATTGAACCTTGATAATGGAATGCCATATTTATACTACAATTTTTCTCTTGTCATAATCAATGTGAAACTTTTTACTCTTTCATTTTATTTAAATAAAAAACATTTCTTTTAAAGCCCAAAACACAGTTTCACATTTCTTTTTATATTACAACAAAAGTTTACTCAGCCCAATAACCTATAAATTTGAGTTCCAACATCTTACACAATTAATTTAAAATTACCTGGATTGTATTAATCATTCTCTAAAAATATTCAACATTCTAAAAATGTTCTAGTATATATTCTTTCTACAAAAATATATAGCCAGCAATTCTGCATGTGTGTTTTGGTGATCTAAATTATCACATATGTCTATTTTACAAACATGCACAATTAATACAATTATACATGTAATTAGGTTATGAGTATTTTAAACACACATAATTCTATATTTAACAAATTTTTATTTTCTTTTTAATTGTATTTAATAAGTGTATAAATATCTTGTTTAATAAGTGTATAAATATCTAGTAAATATTAAAACTTGAAATAATATAAAGATAAGAGAAGTTTTTTTAGGATAGTATATTTTACTTTATTTTCACAAAAATAGTGTTTAAAGAGGAAAATGACCAAAATGTTTTATTAAAAAGATAAATATACACTTATAACATAAGACTAATTAATGTAGACTTAAGGTTTAGATTTGATGGGTAGAATTTTTGGGATGGGATTCCAAATATTAAAAAATTAAAATTTAAAATTAAAATTTTTAAAATAAAAATAAATTATTTTAGTCGTTTTTTTAAGTCTATTTTGTGATAGAACTTAAAAAAAAAGTTATTTGAGGGAATTTAGATAAGTAATGTCATAATTTCTGTCAACGTAATTTTCATATAGGTTATATTAAATCATGGAAAAACTCATATAAGACAAAAAATCGTTTTGGTTGAGGGAAAATGACTAGATATTTTAATACGACCAAAACCCAAGTCATGAAATAGGATTAAGCTATTTTAGATGGCCAATTTGAATTAGTTAATGGGTCATATTCCTTTACATAGCAAAAGCAAAGCAGCTTCATCTCTCTTTCTCACAAGTCAAGATTCGGTGGTGAATAAGTCTTTTTCCATATTATTTCCTATATATAAAGCTCATCAAGACACATTATTGTATATCTGATCTTGAACTTGTTTAGCTACTCTAAGCTGATGGCGCCTTCTTGTTCTCCGCCTCGCAACTGGAGATACAACGTCTTTGTGAGCTTCCATGGACCAGATGCCCGTAAAAGCTTTTTGAGTCATTTACGCAGGCAGTTTGACGAAAATGGGATTACAATGTTCGATGATCAAGGGATGGAGAGAGGCCAAACCATCACATCTGCTCTCAAACGAGCGATTAGGGAATCAAGGATCTCGATCGTGGTGCTCACGAAGAACTATGCTTCTTCCAGTTGGTGTTTAGATGAGTTGTTGGAGATTTTGAAGTGCAAGGAAGCAGCTATAGGACAAATAGTTCTGACGGTCTTCCATGGAGTAGATCCTTCTCATGTGCGGGAACAGACCGGAGATTTTGGGAAAATTTTCAACGAAACCTGTGCTCGTAAAACAGAGGACCATAGGCGAAACTGGAGCCAAGCTTTGACCGAAGCTAGCAACATTGCAGGAGAACATTTCCCAAACTGGTTGGTGTTTATTTAAATTAAGTTTATATTTATTATGTGGGTGGTCATCTAAGAGACAAAAAAAGCATATTAAGATGTTCTATCTATTAATAATAGCAATTAGTTAATGTTAAAAGGTTGTGTTTTTTCAATTAGGTAACTACTGAAAAACTAATAATGATGAAAAGTTGTATCTTTTCAACCATTTAATTATTGAAAATGTTTGAAAAAAAAATGTTTAGATATGTCTTTTATCTTAAAAATATATTTGAAATCTCAATGAATGTGAAAATTTATGATTTTTCAGTATGTAACTATTTTAAATGGTTGTGAAAAACAAATTAGATGTGTTTTAATCATATAAATGTTTTTAGTTAGGCTATTTTGTAATTATGTATCTCTTCAAAAAATATTATAAAAATACCATTTTAAAATAACTACATAGAATCTAGAAGTTGTGATTATTCATATATAGCTTTGAAAAATATAAATAGTCTATGTTCATGAGTTTTTTATTGTAAATCTTTCACAATATATCAAAAAACATCCTAATTAAAAAACATTCATATAATCAAAAACACATATTAATACATTGTGAAAGATTTACAACAAGAAACTCATGAACACTGACAATTTATAGTTTTCAAAGCTATATATGAATAGTCACAACTTTTCAGATTATATGTAGTTATTTTTCAATTAGGTAATTACAGAAAAACAAATAATGATGAAAATTTGTATCTTTTCAACCATGTAATTATTGAAAATGTTTGAAAAAATATTTAGATATGTCTTTTATCTTAAAAATATATTTGAAATCTCAATTAATGCAAACAATTGTGGTTTTTCAATATGCAACTATTTCAAATAGTTGTGAAAAACAATTTAGATGTGTTTTTTTATCATATGAATGTTTTTAATTATACTATTTTTGTAATGGTGTGTCTCTTTAAAAAATATTGTAGAGATACCATTTTAAAATAATTAACTATAATCTAAAAAGTTGTGAATATTCATATATAGTTTTGAAAAACTATAAATATTCTATGTTCATGAGTTTTTTATTGTAAATATTTTACAATTTATTAAAATGTGGTTTTCATCATATTAATGTTTTTAATTTGGGTATTTTTGGTAATGATGGGTCTTTTCAAAAAATATTATCGAGATTACGATTTAAAATAATATGAAAAGTTGTGAATATTCATATATAACTTTGAAACACTATAAATAGTCCATGTTCATAATTTTTTTTATTGTAAATCTTTCACAATTTATTAAAATGTGTTTTTGATCATATGATTTTTTTTAGTTAGGGTATTTACTGTAATAATGTGTCTCTTCAAAAAATATTATAGAGATGCAATTTTAAAATAACTACCTATAATCTGAAAAGTTGTGACAATTCATATATATTTTTGAAAAACTATAAATAGTCTATGTTCATGAATTTTTTATTGTAAATCTTTTACAATTTATTAAAATATGTTTTGATCATATGAATATTTTTTAATTAGGGTATTTTTTTGTAATGATGTATATCTTACAAAAATATTGTAGAGAGACTATATTTAAAAGATAAATCCATAATTCATCAATTTAGTTGATTTTTTTAATTATTGTGTTACTTTCATATAATAAGTGTTGGCGTTTTATAAGAACTCTTCCAAAAACTCAAGACAATATTATAAATGAGAAAGGTCATATTCATATAAGTTAAAATATATTTACTACTCGATATTCAATCTCTTTAATATTCTTTCTCATAAAATAAAGCAGGTAAATAAATATATAAAAATAATAACCATCTTTTACCAACATAGAAATAATAATTGTTTGAAAAGAGTGCAAACTAATAAATATAATATTGTCTCTTAAATAGAAAAAACTTAAGTGTCATGCAAAACTAGGTGAAATTTGTTGAAAAGGTGGTTGAAGATAAATATCAAATGAAAAATGTAAGAAGAAACTTAAGAAGAATGGAGATGCAATTGTATGTAATATTTATTCTGATAAAAATATAACTGTAACATTAAGATTTATATAAATATATATTGAAACACTCTGTAAATCATATTTTAATCATCAAGATTAAATTTGATTATTTATATAATCTGATTATTTATAAAGTATCAGATAGAGTTAATTGTTGATGATGGTTCATATAAATCGTCCTTTATAATATTAACAAAGATGTTTAAGAGATTTCCAAATAAATTACCAACCAAATTGGTTGACATATTGTAAATTATTCTGAATACAGAAAGTGATAATTCTATTTTTAAAGATAATTATGATATATTTTATATGAAAATAACATTGACAATGAGGCTGAAGAAAATTTCATAGAGTCATTTTTGAGTGAAAATTCGGTTGGTCGAGAAATTATTTTTACTATAGAAAATAATTCGTATAACTTTAGTTCTAATTCGGCTGCTATAACAATCACTGAAACAAATAAATATTGTCACTAGTAAAGTATTCCACAAATATTTTTAGTAAAACAATATATGATATATGCAATTATGTATTTTTCATTTAGAATATTTTTATTGAAATGGTTTGTGGTTATTTCTCATTTTACTTATATTATAAAATTTTAAAGTTCATGAAAATTAAAAGATCTGTATTTTTCTCCTTATTTTATTATATTTTGATGACAAATGAACTTCTTTGATAGAAAATAAGATGTTTATATAAAAGTATAAATTTTGCAAAGTGGCATATGTTTTAAATAATATTAGTTCACGATAATAACTTAAAATTGCATAGATATTTTAATGTGTGTACTTTTACTAATTAGCATTGACATATTTGTAATTTTATTACAACTAACCAATAAAAAATATAACTATATGTAAGATGTTTTCGTAACATATGTACTTTTTCAAAAACAATTATATAAAATGTAATATATTTTTTTTATAAAATTAATTTCATGCGATATCATACGGGTTCTTACCTAGTCTAAATAATAGGAATTACGGTATATTGAATAGCAGTTAAACGATTACACAGTTTTTTGGAATGATATCACTCAGTTTTTTTTCGTTCTCATGACAAATTGATAGGAAACAATGCTTTTTGTTCTCTTTTGTTAGGGACAATGAAGCGAAAATGATAGAGAAAATTGCAAGAGATGTATCAGATAAACTAAATGCTACACCGTCTAGGGAATTTGATGGCATGGTTGGACTTGAAGCTCATTTGTGGGAATTGCTGTCTTTGTTAGATTTTGATTGTGATGAAGTTAAGATGGTTGGCATCACCGGTCCTGCAGGGATTGGTAAGAGTACCATCGCCAGGGCTTTACATAGTCTACTCTCTAACAGGTTTCAGCTTACTTGTTTTATGGACGACCTCAGAGAAAGCTACCCTATTGGTCTTGATGAGTATGGTTTGAAGTTGCGTTTACATAAACAGTTTCTTTCAAACATTTTGAACCAGAATGGTATTAGTATACGCCATACTGGTGCGATAGAAGAAAGGCTACGCGACCAGAAAGTGCTCATTATTCTTGATGATGTGAATAATATAAAGCAGTTAGAGGCTTTGGCAAATGAAACTACATGGTTTGGTCCTGGAAGTAGGATTGTAGTAACCACAGAAAACAAAGAGCTTTTGCAGCAACATGGTATCAACAATACATATACTGTGGGGCTTCCATACGATGATGGAGCTCTCGAGATGTTATGTAGATATGCTTTTAAACAAAGCTATCCACATATTGGTTTTAAAGAGCTAGCTGAAACAGTAACAAAGCTTTGTGGTAACCTTCCATTGGGTCTCCGTGTGGTGGGTTCCTCTTTACGTGGGAAGAAAGAGAAGGAATGGGGTGAAGTAATAAGCAGGCTAGAAACTAGTCTTGATCATCGAGATATTGAAGAAGTACTAAGAGTCGGCTATGAGAGTTTACATGAGAAAGAGCAATCTCTATTTCTCCACATTGCAGTTTTCTCCAACTTCAAAGATGGTCATCTTTTGGAAGCCATGTTTGCTGACAATAACTTGGATATCAAATACGGGTTGAAAATCCTAGCAAACAAATCACTCATTCATGTATCTGACAATGAAGAAATAGTGATGCACAAGTTACTACAACAAGTGGGTAGGCAAGTCATTCAAAGAGAAGAGCGTTGGAAACGTCGGATCTTAATTGATCCTCAAGAGATCTGTGATGTTCTTGAACGTGCCGAAGTAAGATCTTTCTCTTGTATTTGTTACATTCTTTTTCCCCCTAAATTATGCTTTAAACAATTTATTTACAGGAGGCAAGAAAATACTCTATCTTGCTAATAATATATTTATATATTTCGAATACTGGTTTAGGGTACAAGAACTGTGTCCGGCATATCATTTGATATATCCGATGTTGAGGAAGTGTCTATAAACCCTAGAGCTTTTAAAAAAATGCGTAATCTTCGATTCCTTAGCGTGTACAACAGAAAAAATGATGGGAACGGTATAGTGGATATACCAGAGGACCTGGAGTTTCCGCGTAGTCTAAGGTTGCTACATTGGAAGGAATACCCAAGCAAGTGTCTTCCTCATACATTTCGTCCTGAATATCTTGTCGAGCTCAATATGGAGGGTAGCCAGCTCGAGTATCTCTGGCAAGGGAGTCAGGTTAGTTAAATTTATGTGTCAAACGAGACAGATAATATTTGATATTAGCAAAGTATAAACTAATAATATATGAAATAACTAATAAGTACTTTCTCATTATGTTCTCCTCTGCTGTGTGATTGATTTTACATTCAGCTGCTGACTAATCTCAAGAACATGGATATGTATGGTTCTCTGCATTTGAAGGAACTCCCAGATCTTTCACATGCTACAAATCTGGAGAGATTGGATTTGACTAGATGTGAGAGTTTGGTGGCGCTTCCATCCTCTATTGGGAAACTTCATAAACTAGAGAAGTTAATGATGCATCACTGCAAGAGTCTAGAAAGTGTTCCAACAAATATCAACTTGGCGTCTCTTGAGGATGTTGATATGGGTGGATGCACACGGTTGAGAAGCTTCCCAGACATTTCTACCAACATCATGAGTCTCGATATATCAGACACATCGGTCGAAGAAGTGCCTGCATCAATTAGTATGTGGAATTATCTTTGGTCTCTTTCTATAAGAGGCACTGGAAATCTCAAAACCATAACTCAGTTCCACGGAAGCCTATACTTGCTAGATTTAAGCTATACAGAAATTGAGAAGATTCCAGAGTGCAACAATGGCCTTGATGGGGTGCAATATCTTTATCTAGCTGGCTGCAGAAGACTCACATCATTGCCAGAGCTCCCTGGTTCGCTCATATCCCTATTGGCAGAAAATTGTGAATCACTGGAGACCATTTCTTCTCCATTGAACACTCCAAAGGCACACCTCAATTTCACCAACTGCTTCAAATTGGACCAACAAACAAGAAGAGCCATTATGCAACCACAACCGTTTCTTTACATGTTGGCTATCTTACCAGGAAGAGAAATACCTGCAGAGTTTGATCACCGAGGCCATGAGACCATTGGTCCTTTTCCTGCATCCTCCAGGTGTCAGGCTTGCCTCAAGATTTTGCGTAATGATCACAAACAGCCCAGAGAAGACATAAATGTTCAGTTCAGCTATCGAATCATAGGCGAAAGCGGATATGCCATTAATATAAGCAATGGCGTGAAGGCATACCCTGGTGAATCTACAGGAGTTGAAATGGAACATTTGTGTATATTTCAGTGTGACTTGCCTGAAGACGAATATATATGTCTTAAATTGGGTAGCAATATATGGTTTGAATTCAAGGCCAGCCCATTCGAGAGCTGCGAAATCATTGAATGTGGTGTACAAATATTGACCGAGGGCGAAGCAGAGATGAGCGGAGACATGAGTAATAAATCTGGATTAGACCAAGTTTCTGACAGGAGCGAGGTCTTGGAAGAATCTGACGATGACAGTGTTCACACTACAGAAGGACTATTCAGTTGTGTATATGTATCCACAATCTTTTTAAACAGCAGCTCTGGACAAGACCATGAAGCATCGTTTTCTTTTGCACAATTACTTAATTTACACAAAAGTATCTAATAAGATTGTCTATATTGGTTATTTTATGGGAATTTTACTAAAAATGAACAACTTATCTTGGTTATTGTCCCTTTAGAACAAAATAAACTTTTCACTATTGGACAATGATTACTCTTATACTTTGTAAAAAATCATATCAATTTAATGAAAAGTTAGAAAAAATAAACAAAAATACAAAACATGATCTTAACATACATGAGCACTTACGAAAAATACATTTGTGAAAAAATTATTGTGTAAATCAGAAAGAAGAATTTGATCTTCCATCCACGGTGAATTAGAAAGAAGAATTTGCGAAAATACAACAATCTACCGGAGTTAGAAAGCGTATTATGCCACATATGCTTCCATCTACCATCGTAGAATATTACATCTAATATTTTTAAAATGTTCTAAAAGATAGCAGATCGATGAGATCGTCTAAATTTTAACCTTACGTCTACTACTAGTGATGTACGTCTACATTCTACTATCTTTTCTTTCAACTACTATCAACTATGTCCTCTATATTCTAAGTATGGTAGAATATAATTTATGTTAGATCTGTTACAAATTTCTGAAAATTTAGCCTGAAATGGTTAGTAAATATTTAGCAGATCTTCAAAATATTTTATTTACTTCTTAATTTTTCTTTTGCCAAATTTTAACTGCAAATCGACAAAGGAATTCGTCTTCCTCAACGATCTGTTTTTTTTTTTTTTTTTTTTTTTTTTTTTNAGTTTACTAAAATGGGATTCTTCCTTTGTTAACATCTCTGTGTCTACTAACTGTTTTGGTCCTAATGATTTAATAGAATAAAGAGCAAAGTGGTCTTCTGCTTTGAAGTTGCCTTTGGTTTGTACTAAAACTCTATCATCCACATCAAGCAATCCCTAGACGTTGTATCATTTTCTTTCTCGTTTCCACAACTAAGCTTAGCTTTTCAAGCCTTTTTCCTATCACTAGTGATCAACCCGCCGGTATGCAAATAAATAGAAAATAATATATTTTAAATATTTAGTTTATTCTTCACAAAATATAAAATTAATTTATATTTTTTATTTTGTATTCCTTTGAAAAAATATATTTGAACTGAAATTGGTTTATATATATGTTTATTCAAAAAATCATGTGTGTAAACTTTTGTTTATTTGATTTATTTTGGTTTATTTGGATCTATTTCTGTGTATTAAGTTTAGTTGGTTAATAAATAGGTCTTTGCTTGCCAACTGAACCATAAAACGATTAAATTTTTAATATTAACCGATTGTTTTATAGTTACCTTGAAATTTTACATTGGAATTATAAAATATCAGCTGGTGTAGATTCTATGCATTGTGCTCTTATCATAATCTATTTTTTGCGCACTTTTCCAAATTTACCCTCACATACATATTTATGTGTTCATGTAAGCATGTCTAAGAAGCAAAGACGATTATGGTTTCGTCTTACCTCCAATAATACCTATGACAGTTATTCTGCCATTTTCGACATGTCCTCCGTAAATATACACCTTCGATCTAACCTCTAAGGCTTGATAGATACTCACATTCAAAAACCCATCTCGAAACATCTTCTTCCTTCTCTCCACTGCTCTAGTCTGTTTTTTCTTTAAATATACAACCATCACATTCAATCCATGACCACACCACCTCCTCGCGACTCAACCACTTCTCCACCATGACCCTACCACCACTTCTCCACCGTTCTACAACAATTTTCATTACTCACCCTGAAACTTTGGCATTGATTCACTTTTGTTGCTTTTTATAACTTCTAAAGCGTCATTTGATGCGGGACTCGTCATCTCCTGCATTAATCCAGCAAATTATTTCTTCTCTTTATGTTTCAATCTAGAGAAGATGACAGAAATTTTTTTTAAGTTTTCAACTTTTTAAAAATATATTATTTCCTACATTTTTGTTTCTTCTTCTTACATGGGATAACTAAGCAGAATCATCAGATTGAGGATTGAGAAGTAGCTTCAATAATCAAGTTCTTTTATCAGTTCAAATGTACATTAGATCAGACTCAACTTAAAGCCATACTCGAAATTGCAATAAAATCTTAAAGACAATGCAAATGTTATTGCAATTATGTTCACGTATAACACATGATGGAACCATGAATCATTTAAGTTTGACTACTGATTAATAGAGTTCGCTAAATGGAAAACTCATTCTAAATAACGTGTGCAAATATACTCAATGATGTTATTCATGTTGTACCTCAACTTCATCGGTCTTCAAAAACTTATTATTTATTTTACTATACATTTTTCAGATAAATGTTTAATTTAATTTTTTCATTTCTTAATTGTAGATTTACTTATTGTTTATTTTTTTATATATTGTATCTTTACTTATTCTAGTTTTTTTGCTTTTAAATCAAATTATATCAAATGATAATATTGTGATAGATGTTTAATGTAATATTTCTATTTCTTATATTGTAATATTTATATTTCTTATATTGTATATTTACATATTATTTATATTTTCTAGTATTGTATATTTACTTTTTATATCAAATGATAATATTGTGATAGATGTTTAATGTAATATTTCTATTTCTTATATTGTATATTTACTTATTATTTATATTTTCTTATATTGTATATTTACTTTTATATCAAATAATAATATTGTGATAGATGTTAATATAATATTTCTATTTCTTATATTTTATATTTACTTATTATTTATATTTTCTTATATTGTATTTAATTATTAAATGGTTTGGTATTTTAATAATAATGTCACATAACTTCTTTTGGAAGAAAAATTTTATACTCATGTGGACACTTTCTGGAACTTCAAATAGTCTCTTTTATTAGTATATTTTATATCAATGACAATATTATGATAGATGTTTAATGTAATATTTCTATTTCTTATATTGTATATTTACTTATTATTAATATTTTTTTTATATTGTATATTTACTTTTTATATCAAATGATAATATTGTGATAGATGTTTAATTCAATATTTTTGTTTCTTATATTGTAATATTTCTATTTCTTATATTATATATTTACTTATTATTTATGTTTTCTTATATTGTATATGTATTTTTTATATCAAATGATAATATTTTGGTAGATGTTTAATGTAATATTTCTATTTCTTATATTATATATTTACTTATTATTTATATTTTCTTATATTGTATATTTATTTTTTATATCAAATGATAATATTGTGATAGATGTTAATGTAATATTTCTATTTCTTATATTATATATTTATTTATTATTTATATTTTTATATTATATATTTACTTATTAATTATTTTTGTTTTTTAATAATAATGTCACATGACTTCTTTTGGGAGAAAGATTTTATGATGATGTTAACGCTTTCTGGAGCTTCAAATAGTCTATTTTATTAGTATAGATTTGAATGATCAAATTGATACATTATAAGAAAGTGTTGGATATGTTTTTAACAACTCTTTTGCTTCACTGTCTATGTGTTATATCAAGCTTTTTAGGGATTTCTCTCACTTTGGAAACATACTTAGAAAGGCATAGATGCATTACATAATAAGCCTTTAAAATACAACATGAAACATCAATAAGTTCATAAGGTTTCTTGGTCTATGGTCAATCACGACAACATGAAACGTCTATGTGTTATATCAAGTTTGTTAGCCATGTTGTTTCTCCACATTTGCAGGAATCAACTGTATAAACACAAAAAAAAAAAAAAAAAAAAAACATGTATGAGCCAGCCATATTAAGAGAAGGAAAAAGACAGTAAACCAATCTAAAGTACATTTTTCTTACCAGCTCAATAGCTCATATATCATGTTCTTGAGGGTGGTAGTAAAACACGGATTAGACTCCACCTCCAGATTCGAAAACCTTGCAACAACTGAGACAAAAACATGCTTCAGCAACAAGTTTTTAACTTATAGTTTAATATGGATATAATAAATAATAAACAGTAACATTAAAATATATCTAATACATTTTTTTATAAAAAACATATAAAACTAACACAACATAGAAAATGCTTTGATTTATTATTTGTGTGAAAAATATAGTAACTGTTTAAATAAAATTATATTATTGTACTGTATGTGGTTATGTAATTTATTAATATAATAATAGCTTATTTAAATAAGTTAGATTGTAGTTTAAAAAAATAAAATTGTAAAATAAGTAAACATAATTTTAAGTTTTATCAAATAAAATGTGTTATTTGTAAAAATTGAGGAAAACTATTGGAGCAAATCATATACTTATTTATTGATTGAGTTTGTATCATTTTGAGGGAAAAATAAGAGGAGATAGTCTTAATAAGTAGTGGAAAGAGCGCCAGGCCATTAACGACAAAGTTTGTATCAGATTAAAGAGGAAACAGAAAGGTGATGACGTTCTATTCTCCTTTCACATATCTGATTAAAATATAAATATTTTAAATATCAAAATATTAAATATCTCGATAGAGGTGGAATGGTTAAGATCAAATCACTAATTATTCGGACTAAATATATTATAGCAAAGCAAGAAAAAAACGTGTTTAAATTTTAATATCTAAAAATATGCCAATCAAAGAGTCTACTGTTTCTTTCTTTCTTTTCATAATATTACTATTATTTTGGGTAAGAAAGATACCCCTCATAGTTATCTTATGTAGTTCACTCGTTTTACTTTACTTTTTGAAGAGGAAGAAACTTCTATCTCACTCAACAATGAGACTACGCGCTTTCTATTTTCTCCCGTTATTTAAGTTTCCTCCCCGAACACATCTCTGTGAATCTGTGCCCTTGAAACACTCACAATCCTCTCTCTCTCATGGCTTCTTCCTCTTCTTCTTTGCCTCGGACCTGGAGATACGGCGTCTTCACGAGCTTCCATGGACCAGACGTCCGCAAAACCTTTCTCAGTCATTTACGCAAGCAGTTCAATCGCAACGGGATTTCGATGTTCGATGATCAAGGGATCGAGAAAAGCCAAACCATTGCTCCCGCACTCACTCGAGCTATTAGGGAATCAAGGATCTCCATCGTGGTGCTCTCGAAGAAGTATGCTTCTTCCAGATGGTGTTTGGATGAGCTGGTGGAGATTTTGAAGTGCAAGAAAGAAACTGGGCAAATAGTGATGACGGTCTTCTACGGAGTAGATCCTTCTCATGTTCGGAAACAAATCGGAGATTTCGGGATCGCTTTCAGTGAAACTTGCGCACGGAAACCAGAGGAGAGGCAGCGAATATGGAACCAATCTTTGAACGATGTTGGCAATATAGCTGGAGAACACTTTCTAAACTGGTTCGCTCTTAATTTTTATAATATGTGCTTTATTATAAATAGGCAAATAATATTAATAATTCATTTAATTCACACAGATTTATACTCTTATTATTTTTAATAGCTTATAAGAACTTAAAAAAACATATATATAAATTTAACACATTTAAGATTTGGTTTTTCAAACTTTATATAGAACTTACAGAATAAGAAATGTTTTTATAAATAAAATAAAAGTTAAGTTAAATACTTTGTTTCTATTAGATGACGTTAAGGGTGGGGAAATAAACTAAATTTGAAAATCTCAACCGAACCCGACCCGATAAAAATGAATACGAACCAAATTCGATAAAAATATTGCATGGGTCTTGTTTTATACCCTTCCGTTTCAAAAAGATACATATTTTATACTTTTTATATATATTAAGAAAACACATTAAAATTTGATTGTAAATGCATTGTTTTCTGTAAATAACAATTTCCCATAACTTTTATCCAATTCAATAAACATCATTAACTTTTCTGGAATTTACAATTTTAAATTAAATAATACATTGAAATGGTAAAAAATGTATCTTTTTGAAATAATATTTTTTCTAGAATATGGATCTTTATAAAACGGAGAAAGTAGTATTTTTGGATTATGGATTTTATTCGAACCAAACCCAAATCGGAATCAATATCCGAAAAACCTTTAAAAAATTCAAAATTCTAAAAGAAACTTATACTAAACTCGAATTCATTCTCGAGTAGGTATCTAAAATACTATAAAATATTATTGAGTATCTAAACTAAGTATTTATTAAATGAATAATTATGTCAAATATTTAGTTTGATATATATTTTGGTATTTGGTCAAAGATTAAATTTTTTATGTTTTGACAAATACATTTGAATTTCAGTTATAAATATATTAATTTTCTTCAGAAGTTTAAAAAATGTTTCATTATTTAAAAATTTAAATAATATTTCCTAGTTTATAACATATTTGTTAGTTTTAACATGTTGATATTTTCTCGTATTAATGACTACTTATGAATCATTCTAGAAGGTTTTGTTAGTGAATATTCTTTAAGTTTGCCAAGTTTATGAACTAGAGTATGTATTTTTGAAATACAAACAAGTATTTGGGTAACCAAAATCTAACGTAGAGACGAACCCGAAGTTAAAATAGATTCATTGAATTTATGATGTGTTACTATATCCGAACCAGATCTGAGTAAACCTAGACCGAATCCAAACCGAACTTTAAGAATATCTCAATAGAGTCAAATTTCATGTCTCAGAAGAACTGAAACCGGATTGAACTCGAACCAAACATGATTGTACACCCAAACACATATGATTAAAGAGAAAAGTTATTATTTCCATGTTTTTTTCTCATCTCTATTTGATGGGAAGAATGCCGTTTTTCTTACTCTTTTGTTAGGGACAATGAAGCGGAAATGATCGAAAAGATTGCAAGAGATGTTTCAGATAAATTGAATGCCACACCGTCTAGGGATTTTGATGGCATGGTGGGACTTGAAGCTCAATTGAGAGAAATGAGGTCTTTGCTAGATTTAGATAATAACGAAGTTAAGATGGTTGCAGTCTCTGGTCCTGCTGGTATTGGTAAGAGTACCCTTGCTAGAGCTATGCAAATTCAACTCGCTGATAGGTTTCAGCTTACTTGTTTTGTGGACAACCTTAGAGTAAGTTATCATAGTGGTCTTGGTGAGTATGGTCTGAAGTTGCGCTTACAAGAAGAATTCCTTTCGAAGGTTTTGAACCAAAATGGTATTAGGATAAGCCATTTAGGTGCAATAAAAGAAAGGCTCAGCGACCAGACAGTGCTCATCATTCTTGATGATGTGGATGATATAAAGCAGTTAGAGGCTTTGGCTGATGAAACGACATGGTTTGGTCCTAGAAGTAGGATTGTAGTTATCACAGAAAACAAGGAGATTTTGCAGCAACATGGCATCAACAAGACATACCATGTGGGGTTTCCATCTGATGAAGACGCTGTTAAGATCTTATGTAGATATGCTTTTAGACAACACTGTCCACTAAATGGTTTTGAAAAGCTTGCCGAAATAGTAACAGAGCTTTGTGGTAACCTTCCATTGGGTCTCTGTGTGGTGGGTTCCTCTTTACGTGGGAAAAATGAGGAGGAATGGGAAGAAGTAATACGCAGGCTAGAAACTATTCTTGATCATCAAGATATTGAAGAAGTACTAAGAGTCGGTTATGAGAGTTTACATGAGAATGAGAAATCTCTGTTTCTCCACCTTGCAGTTTTCTCCGACTTTAAATATGGTAACCTTGTGGAAGCCATGTTCGCTGACAATAACTTGGATATCAAATACGGGTTGAAAATCCTGGCAAACAAATCACTCATACATGTATCTGACAATGAAGAAATAGTGATGCACAAGTTACTACAACAAGTGGGTAGACAAGCCATTCAAAGACAGGAGCCCTGGAAACGTCAGATCATAATTGATCCTCAAGAGATCTGTGATGTTCTTGAACGTGCCGAAGTAAGTTCTTTCTCTTGTACTGTTTTATTCTTTTTCCCCCTAAATTATACTTTAAACATGGCATTTAAGTTAATGGAGGCAGGAAAATAATATCTATCATACTAATAATATATATTTGGAATATTGGTTTAGGGTACAAGAATTCTATCCGGCATATCATTTGATATATCTGGTATTGAAGAAGTGTCTATAAGCCCTAGAGCTTTTAAAAGAATGCCTAATCTTCGGTTCCTCAGAGTTTACAAAAGTAAAGCTATTGATGGAAATGATATAGTGCATATACCAGAGGAGATCGAGTTTCCGCGTGGTCTAAGGTTACTACATTGGAAGGCATACCCGAGCAAGAGTCTTCCTCGTACATTTCGTCCTGAATATCTTGTCGAATTCGATATGCAGTTTAGCAAGCTCGAGAAGCTTTGGGAAGGAACTCAGGTTGGTCTCTATGTTTGCTTATTGTATAGAGTTTCTCATCATATATTAATGTTCTTTTCCTTTGTTGTGTTGTTTTACTACATTCAGCCACTTACAAATCTGAGGGTGATGGATTTGTCATGGTCTTTCGAATTGAAGGAGCTCCCGGATCTTTCAAAAGCTGCAGATCTTGAGTTTTTGTATTTGCATGGTTGCTCCAGTTTGACAGAGATTCCTTCTTCAATTGGAAATCTTGATAAATTAAATTGGTTGGATATGAGTTTCTGTAGAAAGCTACAAGTTGTTCCGGCCCGCCTCAACTTGGCACCTGATGCATTTCTCAATATGAAAGGATGCTCACAACTGAGAAACTTTCCAGAGTTTTCCACCAACATTAGTGCACTAGTAATTGCGGACACAATGTTAAAAGTGTTGCCTGAAACAGTTACCCTCTGGTCTCCGCTCGTGGGTCTTAGTATATACGGCGATGACGCAGGTATTGAGGAACTTCCGAATTGGATCAAAGATCTTCATGGGTTAAAATCGCTTAATGTACAAGACTGTTCGAAACTTGCATCATTGCCAGAGCTCCCTGACTCACTCGAAAGACTAATAGCAAACAATTGTGAATCACTGGAGGCTGTAACTCTAGATTTTGACTCTGTAATATATTACAATTTCGTCAACTGCTTCAAATTGAGTCGAGAAGCAAGGAGAGTAATCCAGCTATCATTGAATGCATGCCTACCCGGAAGAGATATACCTGTGGAGTTTGATCACCGAGCAATAGGAAATTCATTGACCATCCGATCACTGAGTTCAGATTCCAGAGAATTTAGGTTTTGCGTCGTGGTTGCCCCTGAACCACATACTGAAGTATCTGCTCGCGAATTGTTGTGTCGCATGCGCATAAACCAGGGTTGCTTCATTGACAGGAACATGTCTATGCATCTTCTGGAGAATATCCAAGCTGGACATCTATTTATATGTTACACTGAATTGGTTAACGAACATGGATGGCTTGAACAGGAGAATGAGATAGTGTTTGAATTCATCAGCACCTGCCATGAGCTCGACATTGTTGAATGTGGTGTCCATGTGTTTACGGTGGAAAGCGAGATCAGAAGAAGGAAAGACTTTGATCAAGCCAAGAAAGCAGCGTCTCAAGTCTCTTCTCTTAACACTGAAATTACTGATGGACTAATCTACGAAACGAAAGAAGACAACAATGACCAAGCCGAGAATCGTACAGACTGTTGGAGCTGGCTTCTCCTCTGCTTTGATCTCTCCAATTTTGTGAGAAACACTGCAAGCTTGTTTTCGGGAAGAAGAGAGATATAGTCAAGCTGGAAGAAAGGGAGATTCAAACAAGTTAGAGCTGCAAACACCTAATATCATTGGCAGCGACAAGATCACTTAAAAAACGAATTTACTGTTTCGTGAATCGAGCAAACCACCTTATGTTTTTATGTAATTTAAATGTATTGTTCTTGAAATCAAACAAGAGAGGAAAACGAACACTAAATTGTAACGTTCCGATTTTGCGGTATTTACAAACAAGACTCGAGTAGAGAATGCTTCCGAGTCCTGAGTTGAATATGCTCAGTGACGATATGTCTTAACCACCTGATCTATTCGTCTCCGGCAAAGTGGACAGCTGGTCAAGTGTGAGGAGCATGCAGTGCAGCAGCACATATGACCACACCTGCGACAAGTACACGCGCTTTTTTAGCAAAGTTACTAATGTAAGAAACAGCCAAAGAAGCGGAACAACGATGCTTACGGGACAAACACAGCGTTGTAGTTCTGCTCTAGACAGATCACACATAGATCAGGAACAGCGTCTTCTTTCTTGGTAGAATCTGATACGCTCTCATGTGCCCCGTTTGAACCTAGTAAGAGAGAAGTGTGTGGTCAGAAACTGTGCAACCTATTTATGAGTAGAAAAAAGAAGAAGAGATCACCAATGGATACCTTCAGTCTCAGCTCTCTTAGCTGCTGCATCAAGCACTCTGCAAAAAACAGCTGACACTGCTTAGTTTTTTTTGTGTACATAATTTTCGAGGGAAACAAAACTGATCTAGTTGAGGAAAATTATTCACTTTCTAGACAGATATATGTTGAACATACCTTTTCTGTATCTCTCGCCGCTGTCTTCTCTCTAGAAGATGATCAATGACATGCTTTGTCATTAGAAACACACCAAAAACAGTTAAACCCATGGAAGCATACTTGTACAACCTGTAAAATTAGATTATTATCAATCAGTCTGGCTCATCCTATTTTTCTGAAATAGTATAGGAGAAGAACCAAGTGAGAGAGGAGAGAGGAGAGAGAGACAGGACCTTGACCATTTCCCCAAATTAGAAATGAGCTGATCGAGTGATTTAGGAGAGACGTAGAAAGGCCCTCTTTCAGGTTTCTGAATCCTTAAATCTCCAATATCGTCCTTGACAGCCTGCCATACATGCCAGCAATAGAAATTAGATTCAAACTCATCATTACTCTGCCTCTGTAGAAAGATCAATCCAGCATTCTACAAACACTATTTCTGACAAATTTTCATATAACAACTTAGGCAAAAGAGCTGAAACAAAAAAAAAACACTAAGAAGACGACATACCTCGCCAACAACTGTTAGAGGCATTCCAGTGGGAAGAACACGCTCAATGCGCTTTACTCCAAGCATCTGAAACAAAACGATACCCGCTTAAGCAGGTAGAAAGGCCAACAAATAAAAAAACACAAAGAAAAGCAGAAAACCTTAAGGCCTTGGAGATAATCAAGTGTTCCTCGTACAAGAGACCGCCCTGACTCTTCAAAGACTTCACTTCCAACAGTCAAGGCAAAGCCTGTTGCATCACGAGCTCCAACTACATTCACACGATTTGTCCCATCATCCTATCCACAAATAAATTTTGAAAATTTGAGAGATGGCTAGCTATTAAGAAACATCCAAACAGTAGGCAACTAGATTTGACTTACCAGGAACCAAGGAACCTCCTTGCTCATAGATAACATCAGTGCACTATCTTGTACCCAAGAACCAGTCTCATTGTGTTTCAGAAAATGTTGTTCCGCCTGAAACACAACAATATGATTGCTATAGTTTCACAAACAAGATCATAAGTCGACACATACCGTTTCCTCCACGATAACACCGCGTATGCCACTATGTTCGCACTTGATAGGTGTGTCAGAGCCAACTCTTCCAGACACGGCCACAATGAAAGGCAGGAGTTTGCTGCTATCTAAGTCTAGCAATTGCGCTGCAACACGAAAACAGTATCAAGAATCATTGAACAGACAACAAAAAAAAAAAAAAAGAGATTTGGGGGAGAAGATGACCTAACTCCTTGAGCTGGTTAACCCTAGTGACGGTTTTGAGTACTTCCGCGTCCCTCCCACTACTCCGGCCGAGAAGATAAAGAGCGGCGGCGCTCAGGCAGCAGGTAACTCCACCCCAGTGAATCATCTTCGTTCAGCCGCGAATTTCGAGGTTATTGGGATCAGGAAGGACGAATTCGAAAGGGATAATGGAAGCAATCGAATCTGGATTTTTACTAGAGGGATGCAAGACGATCGTGAGAATCTTCCGCTGACGAGAGATATCAGTTTGATATCGAGGAAGCGTTTCAAGAATTAGACACTGACGGAGTAATCTGTGAATCGACAGAAGGCGAGAATTTCAAAATGTTGTAATTGGATGATTCTTTGCTTCCATCTCTCTCTTATTCTGCAGGGCAAGAAGACGATAAAAGTCGGAAGCAAGGTAGCTGATGACGTGGCCTCTTCCCAATATTCGATACGTGGGCCTAAATGTTTTTATATTTAAGCCCAACTAAACGCATAAATGAAAAAAAAAATCTTATAACTATTTTTCAATTGATAGATAAACCCTCAATTAATATCTCTCTTATTAAAACATAGAAACATTTTATATCCGAACAACACAATAATTAATTTTGTATTTAAAAAATATAAAAGATCATTTTTTCAAATAAACAATTTTAAGGTTTTTCATAAACTATTTTTGAATTGATAGATAAACCCTCAATTAATAATTCTCAAAAAGAAAAATAATCAAAAAATATTTTATTAAAAAAAAAAAAAATTCTAAAAACAAAAAATGTATTTTTCAATTATATGTTTTTTAATTTGGATTTTTTTATAAATTTCTTTCTTTAAATTTTTCTTTTTTCAAATTTTCAATTTTTTTTTTGAAACTTGAAAATGCTTTTTGGAACCATATTAAAAAAAAATTAAATTTTATATTTTTATTTTTGAAAATTTATAAACATCATACCCAAAAATCCACCCCTTAATTCTAAATTTTAAGTTTATATAGGTTAACCGAAGGATATATGTATATATTTACATCTTTAATAAAATATTTTGGTCATTTTAATTCTTAAATGCTATATTTGTGACAAAAAAAAAATTAAGGATTATCCTAGAGTATTTTTCTTAAATTAATGGATTCCCATTATTTTCATTATACTTTATAAATAAAATATTATATTAATTTAAATTAAAATAAACATTTATATTACATTAATAGTATATAAATAAAATTCAATAAATTGAAATCAAATAAATTTATAACTATAAATTTCTCAAAATATATAATATAATTAATCAAATAAATTATAGATATTTAACTAAAAATTCATGACGAAAAAGTTGAAATAGCTAAAAACTAAAATAAATAATATCTTTTTAAAATTTCATATTCAATAATTACAAAAAAGTTGATAATATATTTGATTAATTGAAAATATATAATTTTTTGGATAAAAGGAATTGGAAATATATATATATATATATAAAAAACATTATACATTTAAAATAACTACATTGTACAATAAATATAATAAAAATAAAAATGAAATTTTAAAAAATACATATTAGTTAAAGATAAATGCTTAACACTAGTTATAAACAACAAATTTTTGTTGATTATAATATAAACTAAATTATTAGCAAATAAATTATACAAAAAAATTATAATAATGTTAATTAAAACATATAAAATATTTATTATACAACTTATTTTAATAATAAATAACATTTAATTAATTTATAAATTTTGTTTAATCAATTTAAATAAAATGAGTGCGACTGACTGAGTCAATCTAGTTTTTAATTGACATATTGTTAACATATTAACAATGTCACCATCTATAATTTTATCTATTTCAAATGAAAAATAATTTTGCAGTAATAAATAACATTTCAGTTTGTGGTATATGTTGGAAAACATCAAAGAATTGATTTGATTATCATCAAAGTGCACTTACCTTTTAGACACACATTAATTCAAAACTCAAGAGCTAAGCGTGTTTGGACTGGAGTAGTGAAAGGATGGGTAACTTTATCGCGAAGCGATTCGTGATACCGTGCGAGTGAGACCAAAATACGAGAAAAGGTCATGTAGTGATTGCAGGGTCACTAAACAAGACTTTCAAGCCTCCGAAACATTAATGCTTTATCCGTTGTATAGGAAGGAGACTATGGACCAAGTGAACGGGTGTGGGAAGTCCATTAGCTGCTGGGCGGTCGGAGAATTACATAATAGTTGATAGGTTTTATTATTACAAACTTTTAAAATCACTAAAAATGAATAAAATGATAATTTATAGTGTATGACGCATGATAAAATATATTTTACTATCTAATATATGTTTTTATGTGTTACGATATAGTATTTATTACTTTTAAAAGAGACGAAAATGTCTTATACATGATACAATGATGAGTTTTTTGGGGGTTTACCCTTAGAGTGAACTTGTAGGTTCACCAATCAATAAAATTTAGTTATTTCAGATTCAATATCTCTTATAAAACGAAATAAAATAATACCAACGTTGGGAAAAACTATTCTCTGTCCAGAATAATTTGATTTTTTAAAAAAGTTTATACTAATTAAAAAAACAAAAATTATGGAAAAGGTTAAAATTTTAACAGTGAGCGGTTGACAATCAAGAAAAGCGATTCATAAGGCAATTTTTACAGAGAAACATTTTTTTCTTCTTCCGCGGCTCTGTCCGCCAGATTTCGTTTCTGTTTTTAATTAATTCTACAGTTTTATACACAATAAGTCGATGGCCTTCAAGTTAGTGCTATGGGAGATTTGGAGATTTTGTTTTCTTTGATTTTCCAATTTCGCTGAATATGGTGGATTATGTTCGATTTTACCATGGATATGTTTATGGCAACTTCTTCTTTGGGCTGTGATGTTGATTTCTCCGTTTGATGTGGTGTTTCTTTCCTATTGGGAGAGTATTTTTCCGGCACAACTTTCCTGTATACGGTGGTTTAGTGGTGGTGTTGGTCCGTCAAATCCCAAAATTGACGGTTTCTATTCGGTGATTGGGGTATGTCTTCATCTCCATTTCGTTGTTGTCATTGTTTCGTCAGCCTTTTGGCATGACGGCGTGATCCGTTCCCATTTGGACGGAATTTTAAAACCGTTATGGCCACCATCGTTGAAGAGGATGTTGGTTTGTGGGCTGTTCATTGAGTCTTTGTTTTTGCCAAAGAGACGTCTTTGTTTGATTCCATTTTGGTGTATGGGATCCAGCCTCTGCCTCAAACTAGTAAGGACTATGAAGCTTGTGTCTACGGCTTCTTGTATTTGGGTTGAGTTCTTTTGGCTCTTTCGGGATTACATGATGCAGTCGTGGTGTGTGAATGATACATGGTCTCGATTACGGAGGCAAATTATATTTGTGACCTAGTTCCACTCTTGCTGCAATGGTTTTCAGGTCAAATTGAGATGTACTCGACATGTAGTACCATTACTCAAGGCATCTACTTGTCTAGCAAAAGGAAAGTGGGTGATGATAGATTGTGGAGGGCAATGATTCAAAGAGCACGATGTATTATTCTGTCTTATCAAGACTTCGTATTACTCTTTGATGAAGCTTTAAAGATTCGGGAATGTAGAATCAACAAGTCTGTTATTATGAAGAATAGATTGTTAATAGATTGTATCGGAGTTACAAAAAAGTCTATGATATTTAATAGGACACTAATACGGACTAATTGGTATCAAATAGGCGTACTAAACGCAATGGGTTTTACTAGTACGATCAAGGAACCGCCTCGAGATAAAGAAAGGCTGAAGTATCGTATTGGAGCAAAATGGTATTTGAAGAAATACTATGAATATATGTATTCGTTAGTGAGCAAGACGTTTTTGACTAAAACGCGTCATGAAAGTTATTTCTTTATACCTTTTTCAGTATATGGCTCACATATCTGCTTATGTAATAATTTACGTTATATAGTCTTGTATGACTTTAACTTTGTAACTTTCATGTAATTCAATGAAATTTTAAGTCGAAAAAAGAAATAAAATAATAAGAATTTATCAAATTATATTATAATTTTAAAATAAATAAAAATAGATACTAATCACCAAAAAATATTTTTTTAAACCTATGTGTTATGTTACTATTGTGATGTATTATTCTATTTATTGGAAAAACAAGAATATATATATAATTGGGCAATTCTCTTAAATAGCCTTTTTAAGTTTTTGTCATAAAAATAACCCTCGAAAAATAAAATGATCAAAATAGTTTTTTTTGAAATTTTGAAATTTTGAATTTTTTTTTTTGAAATTTGAAATTCTATCTCCAAACCCACCCCTTTACTCTAAACCCTAAGTCTAAATTAGTTAATCCTAATGCATATAAATGAATTATTTAGCTTATAAAAAAAACTATTTGAGTCATTTTCTTCCTTAAAATTTTTTTTTGTAAAAAACAAACTAAAAAAGACTATCTAAATCAATTTCTCTATATAATTTTAATGTGTAACTTATTCTTCTTTCACTTTAAAAATTTATAGTATTTTTGTGATTATTATAAAATATCAACAAACAACTGCTATCCACCGCAGTGATAATGGAGAAACTAGTTAATAAAAAAATTTAGGATCTTATAATTATTTAAAAAACCTTCAAAAATTCTGAGGCCAATACTAATGCCTTGATCTTCAAAAGTACAAGATGAGTCAAGAATCCATGGTCGAATCTGAGATTTTCAAAGCTTTTGAAATATTTTTTAAAACTTTTAATAAAAAGATTTGGAAGTTTATTTTACTGACTTGATAGGCCCCGCAAGAATCTACGGATAACATCAACAATTTAGATTAAATTTACCTATTTTATATTATAAAAGAATTCTTTAGAGTTATAAATTATTTTGAGAAATTCTCTTAGATAGTCCCTTTCAGCTTGTTCTTCACAAAAATAGTTTTTAGGAAGAAAATGACCAAAATAGTTTTTTTAGAAACTAATTTTTTTATTAATATTCATTTATATCCCTAGGGTTAACTAATTTAGACTTTAGGGTTTAGAATAAAGGGATGAGATTGAGGATAGGATTTCAAATTTCAAAAAAAAAAATAAAAAAATTGAAAATTTCAAAAAAAAATGTTATTTTGGTCCTTTTATTTTTTTAGAGCTATTTTTGTAATAAAAACTTAAAAAAAACCATTTAAGAGAATTGCCCAATTATTTTTACTAATTACTGTAGATTATTTTGAAAAACGTTACTAGTTTTCAAAGGAAAAATAACTATTAATATTATTAATACTTTTAAAAACAAAAATTTGTTTTACAAAAAAAAAAGTTGACCAATAAGGAGAGGGATCAGATGGTAAGACAAAGGAGAGCGCTCAATTGTCGTAACAGGCGGAGCGAAACGCTCTTCTCGAATAATAAAAGCGAGAAAATAACCACTCCTCATATCCCCTTTCACTTGCCTGAAGGATCATGTTTTTCCCCAAACCCAAGTCGAAGCCTATTATAGCCGAACAATAGCTTCCCCAAATTCACTTTTAACCGATGTGGGACTCTTCTCAGTTTCTCTCTCTTAAATCAAAAACCCTAATTTCAAAGTACTAATATCAGTACTGAATAGGATAATAAGTCTACTGCCACGATGACCATCTCTCACCATGATTTCTATGGCGATGATGGAGATTCTGAAACTTTCATCTCTGTATCTGTTATTGAGGTATTAGTGTCGATTTTACTTCTTCTTCTTTCTTCCGCTGGTTTCGTTTTCACCGTTCTGTTTGTGTGTAGAATATGAAGGAAGAGTACGGTTTGTTCGTTTGGCCTTGTAGCGTTATCCTCGCTGAGTACGTTTGGCAACACAGATCTCGATTTCGTGGCTCTTCAATTCTCGAGGTGTAGCAACCACTCCTGCTTTCGAGAACAAAGATTGCTTGAATGTTTCAAATTTGGCAACCACTGTGTAGCTTTTGCTGATTACAGAATTGGAATTATGTTCTGTGTTTGAATCAGCTAACGAGATCTCTTCTGGGTACGTCTTTTGACTTTATACCTTCTCTTGGACTTGTGTTTGATGTAATTTGCAGCTAGGAGCTGGCACTTCCTTGCCTGGGTTAGTAGCTGCTAAGCTTGGAGCTAATGTCACCCTTACCGATGACTTTAGTAAACCGGAGGTATGAAAGCATGTTGATAAGCTTTTTCTCATTTGGTTCACAGATTGAGTTTATTACTTATTTTACACCATACATGATACATGTGCAGGTTTTGGATAATATGACAAGAGTTTGTGAGCTTAACAAGCTCAACTGTAATGTAACGTACACCATTTTTCACTTTCTCACTAGCTGAATTAACAGCTGCCCGGATAATCATTTGTTGCATATCTGACGCTCCCATGCATATTTGTTTCATGGTGTTTCTAGGGGTTTGGATGAGCCCTTTAGTTCATTCATTTAGAAGTACCTTGTGGTTTGTCTATTGCAGGTAATGGGTCTCACTTGGGGAGTGTGGGATGCAACCATATTTAATCTGCGGCCTAACATTATACTTGGAGCTGATGTTTTATATGATTCATGTGGTTAGTTCATCTGTTTCCTCTTTGTGTTGGCCTTCTAATTTTCCCTTGTGGAGTCGTTACTTCTCCTAGATTATTTTTACCATGAGCTGTAATGTGAATCCCGAACCTTTGTTTTGTATATAGCGTTCGATGATCTCTTTGCCACCATCTCGTTTCTGCTTCAAAGTTCTCCAGATGCAGTTTTTATCACTACGTATCATAACAGGAGGTACACAATTCATTCATCCTAGTCATCTAACATATCTGCAAAAGATTAGTATGTCGATTTTGTGTCTTGATTTTATACTGCAGTGGGCATCATCTAATCGAGTTCCTCATGGTGAAATGGGGTTTAAAGTGCATTAAACTTGTGGATGGCTTCTCATTTTTGCCATCTCGCAAGGCATCTTTACTAAGCGGCAACATTCAGCTGGTTGAGATCGTATTGAGTTCTGGAAAATCAGCAGTATAAAGCTACTGGAAAATATGAGCCAGAGGTCAAAGGTATTAACATTTAGTACTCTACTTTAGATAATATTAATAGAGTCGTAGAAATCCCTAGTTACTCAGATAACC
Source organism: Sinapis alba (assembly GCA_012274485.2). NCBI lineage: Eukaryota > Viridiplantae > Streptophyta > Magnoliopsida > Brassicales > Brassicaceae > Sinapis > Sinapis alba. The sequence continues at coordinate 139,928 of MU105916.1, read as the reverse complement.
CTTTGCATAAAGTTTAGTATTTCTACCTAGAAGAAGATCAACTAAGAGCTTATCTGAATTTTGCATTCTTTCTCGTTCATCTCCATGTTCCCTTTGATTTCTTCAGATAATCACTGTTTTTGATGTCCATCCATGTCAACTTATCAAGCAAAGCATTGTTAATGAAGATATTAGCTTCATAAACATACTTGTGATTGACAACCTTTGGTGCGCACTAAGAAAATCTTTGTGTAGAGTTTACTGTGTGTGACCAACGGGTTTCTGTGTTTTATAGGAAAATATCGGTATTGAACTAATGGTTGAGCTTTGTCTCATTTGGCTAAGAATGAAGGAGGATCGATTGGGTAAGAAGATTATGAATCTCGGGTTTGAATCTCAACGATTGGTGAAAATGGTTTCTAATTATGTCAAAGCAGGATAAAAGATCTCAGAATTGGTGCCTAAGCCTAACAATACATTTCACGACCAGTTTGCAACAATTGTATTTGTCTTTGCTGAAAGACCATTTGTTCTTCAAGAACACGACCACACCAACGCATTCTTCTGTTCATTTCATTTTTTCGAAGTTGTTAAAAGACAATACTAATTGTTTGATGATGTGGTCTTGTTTTCGAACTCATTTACTAGATTGTTGTTTCTGTTCTTTTTTTTTAAAAGAGCTTGAATTGATTGTTGTTGTTGTGTTGATAAATGATTAATCAATCTACGTACTAGCCCTGAGCATTTTAACCGATACCCAAATCTGAACATGAATTGACTCAAAAAATTGAACCAAATTTTGAACCAAAATAGTAAAATATCCGAACGAATATTTATTTTTGGAGAGATTGGATATCCGAACCCAAACGTATAATATACAAACCTAAATGGATATTTAAATATAACATAAGATATGTATACTTCATACTTTAATTCTTTTATTTTATTCAAAATCTTTATATTGATGTTGTATATTGATCAAAATCAGATAATATACATATAATTACAGAGAAAATGATTTGTTATTCACTTAAAATACATGTAAAGCAAGTTGGAGCTTTATTGCAAGAATATCCAAATAAGGCAAGTGTAGCCAAATGTAGATCATCTTGATTAGGCCTTGGCAAAAAATCCGGACCCGAAGAACCGACCTGAAACCGACCAGAAAATCAGGATCCCAAATTCGATTGGACCCGGGATAAATATCTGAATGGATCCTAAATTGCTATATCCGAAGAACCAGTACCGAACCTGACCCGAACCGAGAACCGAATGAGTATCCGAAGATATTGGAAATGTAAATATATATATATAAATATTAGTTATAATTATTCTTATAATTATTTTAATATTTTAAATTAGAATTTTAAGTTAAATATAGTAATTATTTTGGTACTTTTAAGTATTTTCAGATAAAATATGATAGTTTGGATAAAAAATACCCAAACAAAACTATGTCTAATGGCTATTTTTGGTTGTTTTGGGTAAATTTGGATAATATGGATACAAAAATTTGAACCAAACCGGGTGAGTATAGTTACTTTGGGTACAAATACCCGAACCCGTTTTAAATACTTTGGTTATTTGGTTATTTTCCGGTTCTTATACATGAGAACCGAACCCACCTGGACCCGGGAGGACCCGACCCAAAAATTTATAATATCCGAATGGGACTTAATTTCAAAACCCAAAAACCCAATACCCGAAAGAACCGATCCCTACCCGAATAGGTACCCGAACGCCCACGCCTACTCCTGATCCTATGGTTGTTGGTCCAATCTAAGATGATGGAATGACCTTTTGATGGTTTTAGTTGTCTTGTGGAAGTCTTGGTTTAGGTTGAATTGTTTCTGGTCGAAATTGATTGTTTTGGAAAGGATTAAATCGAAAGATTGCCAAATCTTTCCATAATTTACTCCATGTTAGTTTGATGATTTCTTCAAGAATACACCTAATCCAGTGTGGTTTTGTGCTTCCTAAGATGTTTTAGAGTGCTTCTAGAAGCTGAAAAAGTGTCCTGATTGTCAGAATTGGGTTTAGTTTGATGCCAAATCAGAATCTTCCATATAAGACAGTTGTAGAACTAGTTTGGCCGGTTTTGGAGATTGAGTCATAACTTCATATTTACGTGGAATTTTCTCTTCATTCTTGGTTTGTTGGAAAGAAAAGAGACCCATCTTGATTAATGTACCCGGGCTTTGTGAAGGCCGCATCATGGTTGGGGTTAAATCCTCTTTAACAGGCTGATACTCGCAGATTGACGGCCTGGAGAACCTGCGGTTTGTAAAATTCATATATTCCTGATCCAGAAATTTTTGAATATGTCTCCAATTTGGCTTGACTCCTTATTGAGTGTAGAATGCATGAAAATTTGTTTCATGGCAAAATTTCTTTTGGTTGGTGAGATATGATGTTTTGACTGAATACATATCATAGTTGGTTATTTGGTTGGCTGATTGGTGCAACTGGTTGGCTTCTGGTTCAGGTGCCATTTATGTACCCACAACATCCCCTTCTCTTGAAAAGGTTTTGGCCCCGAAGCTGGTTAACCTGCACCAAGGTAAAGCAAGTCAGGTTTCATCCTCTTTTGAAATTCTAGGATCTTACCTTAGTATATTCCTCTAGTGGTTCTCATTTGAATAGAACGACATGAATACTCCTCTATATTGCTTTGGCCCTCTGGTGATTGATGTATGATATGGTGGGGTGTCATAAATCAAGAAGTTGCTGATGGTAACTTTTTGTTTTTCTTTGGCATCTAAACACCTTGTGATCTCCTTGTGTTGATCATCCATGTGATCTTTAGCTTATGTTCCTGAAATAAATTCAACATTTTTGGTAAAATTAAATGTACTATATCTGACTTTGAAAACTTATAAATAGGAAAAATTAAAGTTCAAATTTACCCAAATTATTTTAGTTACTTGAGAGATAATTTGCCATTTGGCAGCTTGTTTGCTTTTGATGCTTCTTGCACCCTCTTCAACTTTTTGTGGATAAGTCAGGTGTTGTGTCTGATTCCTTTTCAACCTATTACCATGGATTGGTCGTCTATCACCTTGTCTTATCCCTGGATCAAAACTCTTTGACAAAGACCAGTACATAAATCCAGGATTTGAAAGTTCTAAAGAAACAAAACTATCACTTGTTTTACTTGGTTCTAGTCTCAAGTCTAGTGATGTACATCTTAATAACTTCCTAGATAGACAAGTTACAGAAAATTGTCCTCTCTTATGGCATTTATAACAGTCTGAATTTTAATACTTTTAGAATTAGAAAACTTACCTTGGTTTGATGATAATGGTGGCATTTGCAACCTTGGTGCCATAGCTTCATCTTCAGGTCGTGGACCTCCTTTGATATGAACTACTGTGGCCTTGCCTTATGTAGGTTGTGTATCTCCTTTTAGCCTTGGACATGTTTCTGGTACTTTTAGCAACTTAAGTGATTTTGGCTGTGAACTCTTTGCTTGCTTGATAGTTGACTTTTCTATGGCCGGTTTCATCTTTTGTGGGCAATGTTGGTGACTGGCTTGCTTTCTTACACCTTTAGAGCTTTATGTTGATATGGGAATATAACTTGCGTGGACTTTCATTTCTTTGGGGCTGATTGTAATGAGCTTCAGTTTTCTTCTCAAACTCCTCAACCAAACTTCTCATTTCTAGTTTAAAATCTTCCCAAGCATCAACTGGTTCGTCATGGTATTCCTGATCAGCCTCCTCTTCTGGTAGTTGGTGAGTGTGGAACCATCTTTTCAAGTCGTCCTCTCACTATTTATGAGCATTGGTTCTTGAATAGTTGGTAGAGTGCAGTTTAGGCTCGATAACATTTCTTCCGCCCTCAGTTTCAACTTCCTCATATATAGCCACACTATATTGGTATCCTATGTCATCCCCTTGGATCTCAGTCTCATGGCTAGACTGCCTTCATCACTGATTTAAGAGTCAGTTTCCTCATACCATGAACCAAAATTTCGGTAAGACTTCATAGACAATGTTTGTCTCTCCTCATGATCAGAGAATAGCTCTTTACATCATGAGATTTCTTCTATGTCTTGATCAGACTCAGGTCTTGGGTTTAACTTCTCACGCCAAGAGCTATCACCAAAAGCATCTTCTAGTTCAGCCTCTTGGTTCAAAGTCTTTTCTTCATCTTCATCAGTTTTTCCCAAACTGATATGAGAGTGGGTGTGTTCACACCACATCCTGCTTTCTTGGCCAGTGTCAGGATGGGTTTGATCCTCCCGTGAGTCTTCTTTAGCTACCAGCTAGAGATGAGTTTCTTCATCAGGTTCATGCTCCCAATTTTCTGGATTTTTCTACAGTTTTTGGCTTCAGTCTCTTTTTTCCATGAACCACTTTCATAACCTTCTTTTAGGTCATATTATTTTCTGGACCAGTTAGTGGAATGGTGGTCACTTGGGTAAGGGTCTGGTGGTACTGGCTCAAGATCTCCTTCATAAGGATCTTCTTCAACACAAAATATTTAAAATGCCTTGGACCGAATTTTCTAAAACTATGATGCAAAAAAAAAAAATTGTTGTGGTATTTTTCTTTTTCTCTTTAAATGCTACAGTGATATGCACGAAATAAATTAGAATGATATGGAAATATGCAAGAAATAATAACCAATAATACTAAGAAACAAATGCAATGACAATATATATATATATATAAATATTTTTTATTTTCTTAGAAAGGAAAGTAAATGAACTGAAACGTTCAAATATGAAATGCAAATGTTTTTTTTTGATGCAATGGAGTGATGGTACAGCCTAAATGTATGAAATATGACGATACGGTAAAAAAATTTGAAAATGACTATAAGTTTTTTTTTTGGAATGCAATAAACCAGGAAAGGAAACTAGGAAATGAACTACCATAAAAATAAAATATGGCAAGTGAAGCTCGGAGAATGAATGCAAATAACTAGACTAATAATTCAAAAGAATTTTGTGGATCAAACAACTCAACTTTTTCTTCTTAAGTTTTCTTTTTATCAAGAACACAAAAAATGGCAAAAATGAAAACTAGAAACAAATGAAAATTTTATGGATTTTTGGTTTTATAAGAAAAAAAAATAACAAGGAATGAAACAAGAACTGAGATAGAGATGGATTGATATCTATACACAAGCAAACTATTATTTCTTAAAGATTGAAAGTTGATCTTTACAATGGTCGACCATGAGCTTATATAATGGTCATAAACAAAATTCTAACTTCTAGAAAAGAAAAGAAAGGAAACAAACCAAAACTAAGAAAGAAATCGAAAACTACCTGTTGGAGAGGTTGTTGGGATTTTGGCTTGAAGAGAAAAGCTTGAATAATCTTGAACCTGGACGGTTTTAGAGGATAAAAGAGCTTCCTATGAACCTTCTTGATGGATTGGAATGTTCTTAACTCATACATAAGCTGATAGGAAAAACGTTGTTGGAGCTTTATTGCAAAAATCTTCAAATAAGGCAAGTGTGGTCAAATGTAGATCCTCTTGATCCTATGGTTGCTGTTCCACTTTAAGCTGATGGAATGACCTTATGAATGGTTCTACTTGTTCTCTGGAAGTCTTGTTTTAGGTTGAATGTCTTCTGGTCGGAGAATATTGTCTTGGAAAGGATTTAACCAAAGGATTGCCAAATCTTTCCATAATTGACACCGGATTGGTTTGATGATTTCTTCAATGATCGTCTTGATCCAGTGTGGTCCCTTGTGCTTCCTAAGATATTTTAGAGTGCCTCTATAATCTGAAAAAATTCTCCTGGTTGCCAGAATTGAGTTTGGTTTGATGCCAAACCCAAATTTTCCATATAAGGCAGGTGTAGAACTGGTTTGGCCGGTTGTGAGGATTTTGCCATAACTCCATATTTCTGTGGAATTTTATCCTCATTCTTTGTTTGTTGGAAAGATAAGAGATCCATATTGATGTGTGTAGCTGGGCTTTGTGAAGGTCACATCATGGTTGGGTTTGAATTCTCTTCAACATGCTGATACTCACGGATAGACGGCGTGGAGAACCTCTGGTTTGTAAAATACTAAAATTCATATCTTTCTGGTACAAATATTTTTGAATATTATTTTATTTCAATATGAATTGAATCTTTGTTGAGTGTAAAATGCATGAAAATTGGTTTCATGGCAAAGTTCCTTCTGGTTGGTGAGATACAACGTTTTGACTGAACACGTATCATGGTTTGTCCTTTGGTTGGCTGATTGGTGCACTTGGTTGGCTGATTGGTGCACATGGTTGCCTTCTGGTTCAGGTGCCACTTCTGTGCCCACAACATTTGGTTACGGGCTTACGGCATGATACATTGAGCCTTTGTTTATGTCTTTTACTACAAATGTTCTCGAATGGTGGTGTACAAAAACGAGCTCCGACTCATCCAAATGAAGGCTACATCCAACGATTATGTTCATGCAATATCAGATTTGAAATAACTCTAATCGATATCAATATATTAAAATAGGATAAAGCTTACAGACCTCTATTCATCATTCCAAATCCTGACTCCAAGATCTTACAAAGCCTTCTCTTTTGGATTTGAATTTGTCTTCTTCCTCAACGTTTGATCCTAAAGAAAGAGCTTTAAGGTAGCCGTGGATAAACAAAGGGTTTAACAGACCCAAAAGATCTCTCAAGAGTTTTCAGTGGCTGAAGCTATTATTCTTAGCTGAGCAGGCTCTTGAATCTGTTCTTTCCTTCTCCACCAAACTTCAAAGCCTCTCTGAATATTATGACGGTCTTCATTTTCCCATGACAGCCGAGAAGAGTGATGACCTTCTGCTAAACCTTTACAAAGAAAATTTCCATAAAAGAAGTTTATTTTGGCAATGACACTCTTTAGCAAGATAACCGTTGAGCACTAGAAATTTGTTATCCAAACATAACTTTTTCGATGAGAAGAAGCCCGCCAACGAAAGATAGGGAACAAGAGCTCCAAGAAAAAATCTTTAGTTTAATATGACGAAGGAGAGGTTCACAATTGACCAGTGCCAGTTTCTTTGTACACAAAGGAACTCCTAGATAACACACATGCAATGATCCTTAAGACAGACCAATTGTTGCAGAGATTGTGGAGACTTCTTGATCAAAGAGATCCGCTGAAAAGAAAGATATCTTGTTTATACATATCCAGCTTTAAAAGGTGTATGAAGGAGTGAAGGAATTTACAGAAACCTTGGACCAAACTTAAGCTTCCATCAGTGAATATAAGGAAATCGTACGAAAAACACAAGTCTGTGAGCCTTGTTTTCTCCCAATTTTCAAGATAACCAAATTCCCTTGTTGTTGCGTCTAACATAGTTGACAAGCATTTCATCACCATTACAAAGAGATGGAGTGATAAGTCATCACCATTACAAAGAGATGGAGTGATAAGTCATCACCATTACAAAGAGATGGAGTGATAAGGGATCACCCTGTCTGAGCCCACGTGAACCTTGAAAACAACATTGAACCACTGTTATATACCACCGTAAAAATGATAACGCAAACACATGTTTGTAACTATCTGATAAAAACTATTCGAACGTGTAAACTTGTTAAGTATCTGAAAATAATTTCAACCTCTCAAAGTGCCAAATGCCTTAGCAATATCAATCTTTAGGGTCATTATTTCTCTACCTATGCTCTTGTGATACCCACCCATTAACCAGGTCACCAGCAAGGATTGTGTTCTCCAACAATAGTATACCATTAATGAAGATTGTTTGGTTTGAAAAATAAATTATGGGAATAGAGGCTTTATTATGTGCACAAGCAACCTCAAAGTAAAATGTGTCAAAGATTTATTTATGGGAAATTGGCTACAATAACCGAATAAATATATAAAATAGCCAAAATAACTTATAATAGTTTTACAAAATTTCATGAAGATACTTTTACTATATTACCCTTACATAACACAATTGATTTTCTTTATATACCATATAAATTAACTATGTAAAGAATAATTAATTTCCTTAAATAAAATAAAAAATTGTATTTAATGAAATAGAAATGAAATTAATGTTAAATATAACACTTAAGACAACAATCATTGTTTTTTATCGAAAAAGGAAAACATATCTTTCAAAAAAGAAAATAAAAAGGTTCAAAAATCACCATTGTTACACATTCATCTTCTTAAAACATCATTTTATGTTAAAACAGTTTTTTCACTAAAACAGAAGTTTATAATTCAACAGAAGTTTCTTACAATTATATCACCTTTTTGTGAAATTAGTAACTTGTATTGTCTTTTTATATCAGTTCTAGAATTTTTAATATTATCATTCATAGATAACAATATGTTTTGTTTAACTCTTTTTTTTGTAGATCTATATACTTTTAAAAAACATGGTAAAATACGAAAAGAATTTCAAAACTGAATATCTATAAAGATCTAGGTAAGTAAAACAATTATATATATATATATATATATATATATATATGTAGAAGATTAAAAACATAAAGTATGTCTAATTTTGGTAGACTAGAAACCTCGAACCAATAAACGTATATGGGAGACTACAAAGTCTGACAAACTTATTGTAATGTCTAGAAGTTTGTGGTAGATTAGAAATTGGTAGACTTATATTTTGTCTACAACCATTCGTGAGACTTGCATAATGTCTACATGCTTTTACAAACATGAAATTCCAAACACGTAGATAAGTTTGTTTTCTGCTCATAATAGCTGGATAAGCATAAGGTAGACTTCATATATGAATTTGGTAGACTTGTATAATGGCTACATGTTTCAACAGACATCAACTTCATAAACAGTAGATTTGCCTGCTGATGATCGACAGACTAGAGTATTGTCTTCTTAATTGGTATGTTATCTGCTGATAATCCGGTGGATTAACATCAAGTCTACACGTGTTTAGCAGACTGTACATGTTAATTGGGTAGACTTCTTTTAAATCAGTGAAATATTATTACACTAGCATAAAGTCTACATGCTCGGTTGATTTACCCAATGTCTATGTCTTTTTGGTAGACTATCTACATGTTTTTTGTAGACTAGCTGATACCTCATAGATATTTGTTTTGCAGATATGTAGTTGAGGAAATGATTAGCAATCTACATAAATTTGAGAATATGAAGAAAAAATGGTATTCTTGACGGAGGTAGCAATCTCTTGCAAGGGTGATACAATCAGGTTTTAACCACTGAAAGTATACTTCAAGTGCACAGTGAACCGCAATAGTATTTCAGGGATCGAATCCACAAGGACCAAGGTTACACAATGATTCTTCGAAAATAGAGTTAAGCTAAGACAGAATGGGGGTTTGTTTGTAGTTTCCAGTTACAAGAATTTAGAAGCAGAGAATAAATAACGAGTAAACTTGTGAATAAAAAAAGTGTCAGATCTCGGGAATCTTAGAAAACACATAGATGATATGATTGTTCAACAAAGGATGTATTAAGAACCGTTCCAGAACTCAAATCACTTAGTTAGACTAGTATACTTCCGCAGTACTAAACCCTATGTATTAGAATCTTAAAGACTAACTTCCGTTGAACTTCAGATTCTAAACATGCAATAAGAACAAGTTTGATAAGTTCACAAAACTTCCTAACAACAACTTCCATTGGTTAAGAATATTTTGCTCATCTAGGTTCATTCAGGAATTTAATCAAACACTTTTGGTGCATTAAACAACCTAGGATCAGAAACTAGAATATCAATCTAATTTGAGCATTAAGGACAACTTAGATGAAGAAACCGATAGATTATTCACTATTCTAGCAAATCATAATCATCAATCCATGAATTCTCTTGAAACCCTAAACCTAACTAATAAACTACTCAAACATAGCAGAAGAAACGCAGAGAAATGATGAATAATGCATAATGAAATTAGAAATCGAAAAACTGGGTTTAGAATTCTTCTCCAAAGGTAATGATTCTCTCTCCCCAATCTCCAAACAAGTAAGTCTGATAAAAAGAAAGCATCGTCTCCAAAAAACTCATGAAAAACTCAAAATAAAGATCCTAACCCGTCTGGCACGAATCCCTAGGTTAAACCGGCTCAAAAATTAAATTAAACCAAAAATCTGGTTTTTGGTCATGTAGACCCAGGTCGGGATCGACCGACGGATCGACCTGCCATTTCCGGATCGACCGATCCGGTTTTAGACGATCAATTTTCTTTGTTCGGCTCGATCCAGAAACGTTCCGCAATTTTTTAATAACATGAGATCGATCGATCTAGCTTACGATCGACCGATCTAGCCCAAAAACATCATTTTCTCCATTTTGCTCCATTCTTTGCTTCTTGTGTCCATAACTCCATCATAACGTATTCCAACCTGAAAAGACTCAAAAACACAAAAAGGACTCGAAAAAATATTTGAAAACAAAGGTTAGAATGCGTTAAAAACGCAACATATCAAATGACTCTTCCTCCGTTGTACTTTTATCTTCTCTCATAATATTTTATGCACCTTTGTTTAAAGAAGTTATATTTTGGAACACCGACAAAGAGAACCGAGACTGAGTATTTCCAACAAAGCACCACACTGTATCTGCATCTGAGAAAAAGATGCTCCCTATTTTCTTCGCACATATCACAAAAAAAAAGACAGGAGGTATCTGTGTTTTGCGCCCACGAAGCAATTCATGCTCTTGTTGGCAGCCTATTCAAGTGAATAAGCCACATGTGGAAAGCATGCCTCGGTATATGACCACCAAATCATACCACAGAATCCCAATCTACACGATCAGATCTATTCCTAACACTTTCCCAAGTTTTTGCAGTGCAGAAATAGTCAAGATAAAGGTCATCGACATACCAGTTGTAGATGTCCTTAACAGATGAAGCTGAGGGTGGATGGACCGAGCAGAGGAGGATGTGAAGCTGCTTTGCCTAAGGAGAGCGTGCTGGTTTCAATACCCAACCCAAACTAAAGCAGGAGTCAACCACTTTTGCATGAAGAGGGACTCCAAGCTGTCCCTGTTCACTGAACTCGAGCAAGTTTATTAGAGGCCCAATTGGTAACCAATAATCAAACCAGAAGCTAGAGATTTTTTCATCACCAATGTCACACCGTAGGAATCTCTCAGCAAGATACCTAAGCTTCAATATAGATTTCCATATCTACTATGACTGCTTCTCAACATCTAAACTCCAAATACTATCTCCTTTAAGACAGTGCCGTTTGGTCCAAGTGGCCCAGAGAGACTCATTTTCACCGTGAAGAAGCCAGACAAGCTTCAACGAGAGAGTTTTGTTCCAAATATTGCGGTCTCTTAGTCTTAAACCTCCTTCAGAGCGAGGCAGGCATACAACCTTCAAAGATACCTTTGCTGCCGCTTTACTAGTGATTTTACCATTCCAAAGAAACCAGGAACAGAGTGATTCAATCGCCTTAATACAACCTTTAGGGAATACAAAGGAAGAGAACCAGAAGTTAAGAGTGTTGAATATGACCGAAGATAAGAGTTGTCGCCTCCCTGCAAAAGAGAGAGCACGAGAATTCCATGAAGAGAAGCGCTTCTTCAACTGGTCTAGAAGGAACCTATAGTCGCTTATGTGAAGCTTTCGGTGCATCAGAGGAAGCCCAAGGTAGTGGACAAGTAGTGATCCGAGAGAGAAGCCGAGACTTGTCAAATCAGAGGTTTCTGTTTGGCTCACCCCCACCACATAGAGTTCTGTTTTGCTTCTATTCATTGTGAGACCCGACCAAGATGAAAAGTTGTCAAGAGTATTTGCTATCTGTTGCAAAGAGCTATGATGTCCATCAAAGAATACCATTATATCATCTGCAAAAGCAAGATGAGAGATATTCGGGTTCCGAGCTGCGGGTGATAGCTAATATCACCATTTTGAAAGTTCTTGTTTAGGAGATGCTCGAAGACCTCCATTGTGAGGACAAATAAGTACGGCGAGAGGGGTTCACCTTGGCGCAGACCCCGCGCACCTCTGAAAAATCCTCCGAGCTCACCGTTTACCAAAACCGAAAATCTCGTGGTAGTAATGCATCGGGAGGTCAGGTTTATAAAAGACTTAGGGAAACGAAGAGCCCTTAGTACAAGCAGAATGAAGCTCCAGTTGAGAGAATCAAAAGCTTTCTTCAAATCAACTTTAAGAAGAGAGCGTTTGGAGATATTTTTCCAGTTGTAACCTTGAATCAGCTCAGTTGCCATTATAACGTTTTCCACCAGCAGCCTACCTGGAATAAAAGCAGATTGGGTCTTGGAGATCACTGATGGGATAACTTGCTTTAACCTGTTTGCTAGCAGCTTGGTGACAATTTTATAGACAGTGTTGCAGCACGAGATGGGACAGAAATCTGAAACCAACACTGAATTGTGCTTTTTGAAGATAAGCGTGAGGATTGTCGCGTTCCACTACTGCAGCATCTTCCCTGAAACGAAAAACTCTTTACTGCCAAAATAATCTTCCTGCCAACCGTTTTCCAGTGGTGCGTAAAAAACTCAGCAGGATACTCGTCAGGTCCCGGAGCTTTGTTCTTCTGTAAGGAGAAAAAAGCAGATTGGATATCCATGTTTGAAATCGGGGATTCAAGGGTTTCCCTTAATTCAGAGGAGCATCTGAACGAAATCAGGTTGGAGAGGCCATCCAAAGAAGAAGCAGTATCAGTGGACATACCTCCTAGCAGCGACTCATAGTAACCTACCACATGATTCATAACGTCTTCTTTCGAGTCAAGCACATTTCCCATCTCATCTTGCATGAAAATAATCTGGTTTTGAGATATTCTGGTTCTCACTTGGCGATGGTAGGAAGTCGTGTTTTCATCCCCTTTGTCAAGCCAAGTGATATGTGAGAGCTGGTGAAAGAAAGACTCTTCTGCCCGAGCAAGCTTTGCCCATTTATCATATGTATTTCTTTCATTTACACCAGCTTCAGGTAAGGGGATGATAATACTAGCTGCTGACACCGTGTTAGCTCATCAAACGCTTCAAAACTCTTTTTCAGTTGCGGAATAATTTTCTCTACTGAAGGGTCTGATTATGCTTTTAAGTTCTTAAGCTTTTTTGAAACTCCGAGCGTCATTGTGCCATCAAACGAAAGAGAGTTCCAGCATTCAGCTATAAGAGGCCAAAGTCAGGTTTGTCATTTAGCATAGAGAAGAACTTGAAAGGCAACTTCTGCTTAGGCCTAGTTGTGTCAAGATAGACACAACTTGGACTGTGATTTGATATGCCGATGTCACCAAAAACTCCCAGGGAGTTTGGAAAACTGCGCAGCCATATGTCATTTACTAGGATACGGTCTAGCTTCTTGGAGACCACAACTGCTCCTTGATTGTTCGACCACGTAAAGTGACCACGTAAAATCATTTCCACAAAAATCCATGTCAGATAAGTAAGAGTCGGTAGTGCAGTTGAGGAAATCATGCATGCCTCTAGTAGACGAATTGGAGACAACTTTAGAGTGTTCTGAAGGGATCAGAATCTGGTTGAAATCCCCTAGAACAATCCAAGAGGCTTGAGCAATAGTTGGAGAAGACGAGAGATAACGAAGGTCCCACCACAGTTTGCGACGAACTTTTCTGTTGTTAGCACCGTAGACAAAAGTTACTACTAACTCCGGAGAAACAAAAGGGAGCTAGACAGAGCATGTAATACATTGCAGCAACTTATGAAGCACCAAAACTGAAACATAAAGATGACACAAAATCCAATTTTTTCCTAAATCCGAATATTCATAATTACAATCATAATGCCACCCGGGGAAAACTCTGTTAATGATAGAGACTGCCTTATTTTCACTGACATGAGTCTCTAACAAACCATCGAAGATTGGTTTATTAGTCCGAAACCACTTTCTAAATCCGCAGCGTTTATTTTTATCATTGAAACCTCAAATGTTCCAACAAAAAATATCTATAAAGATAAAAAGATCAGAGGGTTAAAGGGCCTATGACCCTAGATGTTGCTTTTGCTTTTTTCCGAGATCGTTGAGAGATGACCCGGATAAACTGGTCTCCTTCATCATTTGGATTGTCGTCTTCATTAGACAACCCTTCTGATTCTATATCATTTGTATCATAGGATGAGGAGCTGACAGGAGATTTGGTTTCATTATTTGGAGCTCCAACACAGAGATCCAGAAAAAATTCACCAAGAGATAAGTCATGGGAGGAGGGAGCTAGTTGTTGGGATACATCAATAGGCCTGCCAATAGTGTTTGGTGGATCTTTGGTGATGTTTGTAGTTGGTATCCACTGCTCTACGGGTGGTTTTTTCTTTTTGGAACCAGCTTTCGGCGGGTTTTTGGGGCGTTTAGCATTAGCAGCAACAGAACCTACAATATGAAATTGGCTCGGGATATGAGCTTTTCCATGTTGTTTTTCTGAGAACATTCTGGATCCATCCATGTTTGCATTTGTTCTAGTGGAATCAGCAGTAGCATGCTTGATTGAGTGACAAACCTCACATCTTGGAGGCGCAGCAGGGCAACATGAGATCGTATGACCCACTTTGGAGCAGTGAGAGCAAAGAGAAGGTAACCATGGACATGAAAAACCTTTATACGAACCATCTCACCAGACTCGAATTGAGCATTGACTGCTTTTGGAAGAGGTTTCCGAGGATCGATGACTGTGTAGACGCAAGCCAACTCGATGTTGGAAAGATTTTTCATAGACGGGTGTAGGCAAATAGGGTGTCCAACAAGGCCAGCAATTTCTTTAAGGGCATCCTTGTTGAAGATGCAGTGGGACACCTTCGAGGTCTAACCAGATTGGAACAGTCGCTAATGACGGCTTCTCAGGCTTGACTCCCAGAGACCATTTTGCTACAAACAAAGTTTGGCCATCAACTTGCCAAAGACACTGAGAAAGAATACGACGGTGAGCGTTCGAGCAAGGAACACGGAACAAGAACGCATTACCTTCCATCTTAGAGACGACGATATCTCGTCTATATTTGCTCCACATACCATTGACAATGGCATGGACTGCTCCACGAGCTGGGGCTTCTTCATAGAATTACGCGATAATAAAACTGTCCCAAACTTTTTTTGTTACACTCAATCACCGAATTTGGTATCTTTGACACAGGCTTCACCGGAGTTCAGCAGGAAAAGAGTCCCTTCCGGGTTCATTTTGCTAGAGTTTGACTGACCTTCTCTTTCCAGAGAGAGGTTTGAACCGCTTTTCCATTTCTGAGCGGGGGTTTATGGCTAGCTGGAGGATCTTTGGCGCTGACGGCAACCGGCTGAACCGTTCTTTGAGGGTAGGCCCGAGCGCTAAGGTGCCCAGAGGTAGCCTCGATACTTTCTTCCTCAGGTACAAGTGCATCTGTAGCTGAGATCTAGGAACTAGGTTTTACGGGTTCATCAACTTTGAGAGCAGTATAGCTCTGGAAAATTGCAGGGCATGAGCTAGCTGGGGTATTAGACGGTTCAGGTAGCTTGGACTCGGCGAGATTCGACAATCCTTCCGGGGGCGGGGAAACACAGGCGCATAGACTGGGGGGGGGTGATTCGACGGAGACTGTAGGGCTGCTACACGGTGACTTGTACTTCGGTTTCTTCTTCTTTGTTATGGTTGGCAGTGGCGACCGGCGTCAAGAGAGACACCGGTGAAGAGAAAACGAGTGAAATTTTATTTTCGCCTTTAAAAAAGAACTTTAGGGGTGCGTGAGCGCGTGGATGCGTAATATATTACTTGATCATTTGTACATTATTTAGTTTTCTCCATTTTAGAGTTTTGATATTTTCATGTAAACTGAAGAAAATAAGTTAACAAAAAATAAGAGAATGCTAAAAATGGATCAAACTTCTACGTACACACATCAACGATCGTTAAAACTTTGTTGACACCTAAACCCATATGTATGGATGTAATTGCCACGGTAGATAGCGTAAACTATAAATTTTCAACACTGCAGCTCTTAAGTAATTTGAAAGAAAAATAATTGATTTTTCTTGTTTTTCTTAAACGAAATTTGGTTGTTAAATTACTTGTCCAGACAAAAGGGATTAATCTTGGCTGGATTTAGCTGGCTTATCACTTAATATCTTTACTAACGCCAAAAAATGACAGTGACACTTTTTCTTTATTCTGTAAATCCTTGTTCCTATATCATAATTTATAAACATGAGTGTGTGGTAAACTTGTGTACATAAACGTTCGCGGGAGACAAATAGTCTGGTGAATTTTGTCCTCTCACACCTTTTACCATGTGGTGGATTCAATTTTTCCAAAGTATGACAAAGCAACTACTTAATTAAACATATAAATCCAATCAATTGGGAACTTTTTATCCAATGAAATATAAGTCAAGTTTCTTTTATTCAACATTGAAACCGTTATTCAACATTTCAACATCCAAAGTAAAATAGAATAATTAACAAAAACTAAATTCCAATAAAATATTCATCATGTTTTGGCTAAAGTGTCGGTCTTCTTATTTCGTACCCTTAGTACGTGAATGATTTTGAAGTTGTGGAAGTGTTCTTGTAGAAATGCTAACTATGCTAGTTCCATAGAGAAACATGACTATATTATTAAATTCTTTATCATCGAGATTGTATCTTTGCAATTTGTCCTGAAATGTTCATATGTTATATGTTCAACCATATTCTCCATAGCCTAAACTAATGATTTCTGAATGTAAATGTAATAATTGCCTCTCCTTATTTTTTAACCTTTTCAGTTATTCGTTTCCGACTTCATCCAGCTATACCCAACCATATTATAATATGATTTTGCAATATGTGTTTTATTTACCAAACACAAATTATGTAAGCATAAGGCTTTTGTATTCTAAAACTGCTATTATTGTTGTAAAATGTCATCGGATTTTGAATTAGCATCAATTTAAGTTTGACATTCACTGTGAGCGTGTCTAATTAGATTTGTGGGATCACGTGAAATTCCTCTGAAATTTATATGGAAAAGCCAAACAATTTGGTCAAGTTACATAGATGCCTAAACAAACTCTTATATAAACATGTGTGTGTATAGTTGCAAAAAGTGTTAGTGCTGCTTTGGCTCTTTCTTAGATTTTAGTTAGATACCCATATGACTCCTCCTTTCTAGAAATAAATCCTCAAATATTTTGGTTAGATAAATAAATATTGTATTCTAGAAGTATATTTGACAAACGGAATAAAAATCAAATTTGAAGAACTGCAAATACTTTTCTACGTAGTTAATATGATAATATGAAAGGGGGAAGGGGGGGGGGAGAATATAACCTAAAGAAATATCATTACCACACTCCTAGCTATATCCTAATCAAGCAAAATAATTAAATACCAGGGAAAAACACGCAAATGAAAACACATTATTGAGTACTCCATTAAATTAACAGAGCAATAATTAATTAATAAGTCACATATAATATATATTTATAATATATACATATACACACCCAACTATATATACATCCCACCCACTCTATCTTTTCATCACAATCCAAAACTCTCTCTCTATGCTCTCTTTGTTACAGTTTCTCTCTCTAACGGCGAAGCAATGGGTTTTCCGGTGGGATATTCCGAGCTTCTACTCCCAAAAATCTTCATTCATGTACTCTCTTTCTTAGGTCTGATACGAAAACTAATCTCCACACTTTTCTGGTTTATTGGTTTACCCGATTTCCTGGAATCCGAACCCGTTTCATCTTCATGGCCCGACCCACCACCAAACTCCACCACCTCAAGCCACCAAGACTCTATCTGGTTTTCAGCAGCGCTGCTAGCTGGACAGATCTTGCCCGTTGTTAGATTCTCGGATCTAAACCGACCTGAATCCGAATGTTGTGTTGTGTGTCTCTACGACTTCGAGAACGACGATGAGATCCGACGGCTGACGAATTGCAGGCATATATTCCATAAAGAATGTGTGGACCGTTGGATTATGGATTATAGTCAGATGACGTGTCCGCTTTGTCGTACGCAGTTTGTATCTGATGAGCTTCAAATGGAGTTTAATCAAAAGCTTTGGTCGGAATCTAGTGAAGACGTTTCTGAACTTCTTGCTCAATCATCTTAGGACATAGTTCTTTTTCCTCTCGCTTGACATGGTAATATAATAGGTTGTTTTCTTTGTTAGTACTTTGTTGTTAGTATTGTGTTTGGTGGCTGATGGATATAAATTAAATATAGGTAGTGGTTACAGGCTAGTTAAAAAAAGAAGAAGAAACTCATCTATTCAGAAAAAAGAAACTAAAATTTGAGTTATTATAAATTTGTACTCTCTGTTTCAAAAAAAAAAAAAAAAAAAAATTGTACTCTTTTTTCTGTTACTGAAGCAAAATAAATCTGTTCATCTACAGTTTTTTTGTCATCTAACTTTTATTGAAATAGAATGGAAAAGAAAAACTGATTTTGTCGACTTGCTATCATTAACAACTTAGTAAAAGTGTAATATTTCCTATTTTATTATAATTGTCACAAAAACTCAAAAAAAAAACTTTCAATGATCAAACAGTAGTTACAATGCTTCGGTTTAATGATGAAAAATTGTAAACATTTTCATGATATTTTAAGAATATCTCAGTTTTTTTATAAAATACGAATTTTATAGTGTGATTTATTTAGGACTAGGAGGCCTCTAATAAAAATGGTTTCAAACTATTTCTCACTACAAATTACTCCACGTGTTAACAGAATTTACAATATAGCAAAAAGTAAAATTTGAGATTTTCAACGCTACAGGTGGTTCACAATAGAACTTATCTCAAAATTAAGTTAGAGATTTGTGAAACCAAAGAAAGATAATGCAAAAACTGAAATTTATATGCTCTTCACTCAAAGGGACTAATATAGGCAAATGAAGTGCATCAGAAACCATAAAACTGAAATTTATTGCCAATGACATGATCATGATGCAAAAACACTAATTAAAAGAATGCCTTTCTCACGTATCTAAATAAGTTTTCCAAAATAATTTATTTCTTCATCTTATATGTTGTCTTATCTATATGAAGCAATTTGGGTGTCTTTATACTTTTCTTATAAGTGAAAGTGTTTGAACCGAAATCTAACTAATTAGGTGATGATTGTTTAAATAGATTTTAGTTTTTGGATTTTAGTTTTTGGTTTTTAGATTTTGGATTTTTGTTTTAGATTTTAGATTTTGGTTTTGCAGTAGATTTTAGTTTTTTTCAAAAATCTTGATTGGTAACTTTAGATTTTAGTTTTTATTTTTTGATATTTTGTATTAAAACTAATAAAATAAAATATATTATTAATAACAAAATAATTATCCTGAAACTAATAAAAATAAAAACACATAAACTTCTTTATATGTTTTTTATATAAATAATAACATTGATATATACATAATATTTTGTAATATTTAACTTCAAATAACTAAAATTATTTTATTGATAAATTTTAATTTTTAATATAAATTATTTTGTCATTTTTGTGTCAAAGCAAAATAAATTATATTAATCAAAAAAAATCTGAAATCATGTTATGTAGGCTGGATCTATATTGTCGAAATTAAAGTTCCAAAACTATACACATATACATTATATATACTTATGTGTATGTGACTATGAATATTACATAGTACTGGTAAACAACCACGTAGAATATGTATTTGTTTTGTTATTAATTTTTTGAATAATATTTTTTATATTTATTAAATAACAGTATTTGTAATTTCAGAAAAAACAATATAAAACTATCGTTAAACCATAAAACTAGAAAAATTGAGATTTTGGCTTTTGCTTAGAAATAGGTAGTTATTCTAAAAACTAGTTTCCTAATTGTAGGAAATCTATTTTTCAAAAATCTTGATTGGGTTGAAAACAGTTTTTCAAAAATCAAAAACAAAAAACTGTTTTAAAAACTACAAACAATCATCTTTGAGGAAACAATACCGATTATTAACACGGTACAAACTGTTTATTAACACGGTACACAGTTTTTTATTGAATCATAAATCATGGTCCATCTTGGTATGCTTTATACTTGAATTAGGAGTGTTGCTTTTATTTTTGTAGAATTTACGATGAGCTGAAAGACTTATTAAACTTAAATCTTGGGTACTAAATAGACTTTTGAAGAGGTTCCTGCAAAGAGAGAGGGCAGAGAGCGTGACGCGAAGAAGAAGCTTCTCATGTGTTAAAACTTTGGAATATGTTATGCTGTCGCCACGTCGCACACATGGACTTGTCTGTGTGTGTGCTTATTTATTTCTAGACCAATACGACCCCACACGCTTCTAATCATTTTTTTGCTTTCAGATATACCACAAAAAGAAAAAATCTATAAGAAAACTATGTTGAAAATTTCAAACAAGGCCAAATTTTTGTCACTACATTTCAAATCGTGAAACCATTAAGTAACATAAATTAAGTAATTAACTATAGTGTCAAACAATACCAATTTTCTGTCACTAACCATGCTATTCCAAAAGAATATACTAATGCAAATTTTGATATTGCATGTCGATTCCATTTATTTTACCTTACCATTATGAAGAAATATCAACTTGTACGTAGATTCCGTTATTTTACCGTACACTAACTAGCATATCCTTTGATTAGTTTTTCTAAGTATGTTGATTTTCCCAAAATTATATGTTACAGTTGATGATAGACGTACAACTTGATGAAATTTAAAATATGATAAGTTTATACATACCTGAATAAGATAGTTTTCTTACAAAAGTCTTTTTTTTTTTACAACTCTTGCACTTTAAAGTTACACGACTGCACTGAATTTTCAAAATATAGTGGGCGAAGTCGTTTAATTATTTGATAAACAACTCTGCAAAAATTTGTTGTGGTTGACCCACTTTGACTAAAAAATGTAAAGGCAGTATGAATGAATCATTAGCTTTGATATATTTTTCGACATTTTTATAAGACCTAAATAAACTTCAAAGCAATATAGCCCATCCTCGATGGTTCCACGTCCACCCTCGTGCGCCATTTGGACTATGTAGAAATATAGAATCGATATATAAGTTACAGGGTGCATTATATATTTAGTTAAATAATTAAAGACAAATAATCAGGTTAATAATAATCAGACAATACTTCTCCGATTCCCATGTTAAGAACACATAGCAGAGTACCTAAAACAAAGAAGTAGAAACATTTTGTCCAAAAAAAAAAGAAGAAGAAACATTAGTTTCCAACTTGTGGTAGTTAATTCCATGACTAGTCCTCAGAATCACTCTCCGCTCATCTGTTGAGCTTCGGGAGAAAGGGTTTCGTATGTGCTTTTATAATTGGCAACACCTTGTAGGTTACCGCTTTGGGTCATAGGTCATCGTGGAACGTAGCCCAAAACAATACCCGAATATTGTTTTGGGCTACTTTACAGTGGTAAGTAGCCTACTTGAACTGGCTGGTTAAGCAATTGTAAGGAAATCGCAGTACGATAAAAGGAATAGAGCCACGCTGATATAGCATATCAAGGTTATACAGTTTTGTGTTCACTAGATAAATGAGAGAAAAATACCAACAAAATCAACACAGCAGATGATACCAAAGGTTTTAGTGCATAAACCGAGTACTCAAACTTGAAAAGCAACCGCATAACAGAGGAAGATAGCTGAACAACAATATGACAACTAACACCGAGTAACAACAACACTGAGACACACAATATGAAGATATCGGTTTAAAGTTTCTCAATGTTGGGGATAACCGGGAGGCGGGTAAGATGCAGGAGGGTAGCCTTGAGCCGGCGGGTAAGCTGCAGGAGGGTAGCCGACTGGTTGATCAAAGCGAGACATCTGCTGAGCCGGTGGCACCCCCATTGGTTGAGATCCAAACACTCCATCTCTTTTGTCCATTTCAAGCTTGTGTTGTGTCTGCAAAAAGAAGATTGGGTTTTGGTTATAAAAATAATTTCAGAAGCTAAGAGATTAGTTTATAGTTCTCGCTATCTTTTACCTGCATACACGCGCAGACCCTGCAAGAAAAAATCAAAACCGTGCGTTAAAATATAGGCCATGTGTAAGCGTAAACACTAAAATATCAGCACAGCAAGAAAGTGAAAAAATCCAGGAAGAGTAAACACATACGTGCAGTAGACCATATCGGCACAGCAAGAGAGTATCTGAGAAGCTTCAGAGAGTTCATCACTACCAACAAGGCAAGCGACGATAGAGAATATGCAAGCGACTTGGCTTAGGCAGAACATAAATCCCTGCAAAATGCCCAGGATGAGATATGTCTTGATTCACACAAATATGCATTCTGTGTAAACTAGAAGAAGAAGAAGAAGAAAAGGAGAGTACAATAATGCAATTGTCGCATTGTGTAGTCTGAATGTTGAATTCATCCTGCAGAAGAAAGCGAGTAGAGGCCACAGAGTTTCCGAAACAGAGGAAAACCTGAAAATTGCAATCACAAGTTACTTCAAATCATAAGAACATCAAGATACCTACTATTGAATTATCGCAAGCGGGACTACTAATGCAAGGAAGTTTACAAGCCAAAAACATTTAGGTCATTAGTAAGACTCTCCAAGACAATACAATCTGCAAGTCAAATGAAATGAGCAGAGCAATCCGAATAAAGAGAATACACAACACAGCAAGCCAGGCAATATTTTCTAAGAAATGGGCTTTGACTGAATTAAAAGTATTCAGATTAGAACAAATGTCACAGCAGCATATAATAGAAAGTCAGACCTCGGTGGCAAGGCAAAGTTGAGGGCATTTGCTTTCTCCACACCTCCCACTACAGGGCATGTATCCAGCACAGCAAGTATACCTGCAACAGAAAGAAAGAAAAAAAACTCCCAATATCTTAGCAAAGGGGGAAATAAATATCTTTTATACCAATAAATAATGTACATAGATAAGAAAGTTGATACCTTGACATGTCATTGTAAAGTGCTCTTCTCCGAAGCAAGTAAGAAACACACGGTCCACTACAAAAGAACATACAGAGAAACAACAATCAAGTTAGAAATGCACTACTTTTCTTATAGGGATTTTTAATTCACAACATCTTTCAATACGGAAGCATATGTTCAGACTGATTCAGTATTTGCTACTTTGTATTTCTAATACGGAAGGTCATTGGAGTATGAATACATGCTTCGATAGCAACAACTTACCACACACACGCCAAGCAACAATCTGCGCAAGGAAAATCAATTCTTTGATTAAGATATAGAGAAATCGAAAAGAGAAGGGAAACAGAGAGAGAGAGAGAGGTTACAGGGGGTGTCGGCGGTGACGGTGCCCATGAGATCGGAGTGCCATAAGTTCCGGTAATCTTGCCGGAGCTTCATCTTCTCGACCTTATCCGCCATTGCTAAAGAAGATTCAAAACCCTAAAATCAGTAAAGTATAGATCGAAAATCAGTTGTGAAGAATAGATCTGATATATATATTCTTTACGCGGAAACCTTTAAATTGAAACTAAAACTTGTCTATCGTCGTCTCCCTCACTCACTCTTCTCTCTCTATCTCTCCCTCTTTTTAGTCTTATCTTTTCAACGAAGAAA
The DNA here is from genome assembly GCA_012274485.2 of Sinapis alba. Lineage (NCBI taxonomy): Eukaryota > Viridiplantae > Streptophyta > Magnoliopsida > Brassicales > Brassicaceae > Sinapis > Sinapis alba. The sequence continues at coordinate 116,553 of MU105916.1, read as the reverse complement.
CTTAACATCAAATCACTTTCTTTGAATAATCAATAACTTTGACTTCAACTCTTTTTGGGCGACACCTAAAATTTAGCAAACTCGGGCCGAGTTACTCGGGTTTTGATTGGTTCAAAGTCTGATCTTCGAGAATGCCGACCTCTTTTAAAAATATAACTGATTTTTAATAGAGAAATTACCTTAGATAGCCTCATTTAGTTTGTTTGTCACAAAAATAGCTTTTAAAGAAGAAAATGACCAAAATGGTTTTTTTAGAAGCTAAAAAATTCATTTATATGCATTTATACCCTTAGGGTTAACTAATTTGGACTTTAGGGTTTAGAGTTAAGGGGTGGGTTTGGGGTTAGGGTTTCAAATTTCAAAAAAAAAAAAAAAAAAAATCAAATTTTCAAAAAAAAAAAAGTCTATTTTGGTCATTTTATTTTTTGAGGGCTATTTTGTGATAAAAACTTAAAAATGGCTATTTAAGAGAATTGCCCTTTTTAATATTCTATCTATTTCGATAATTGTCGTTGTTGAGAGTTAGTTTGCTCAAAAACCATTAAAAAGTTGGTATTTAGTTATTTGCCTAAAATAGTAAAATTGTATGCTTTACTGCAACAGAAAAGTAGGGAAAATGACAATTATGGACTTCGTAGGTTCTTTTCATGTTAGAATAATATGTATGAGGGTTAAATATTGTTGACAACAAAATTGATGTAAATCTAGAAAATATTTGTCATATATACGTTTAATCTATACTATTAGAAGAGAAAAAATCTTAAAAAATATCTACTTATGAAAGATTGTATGGACTTTTTCATTTAATTCATTATTTTTTATTTTTCTTAAAAATTCTCTAACTATAAAACATTTAATTAGTCTTACCTTTTAATTATTACAAACCCATAATTTTGGTGTACCAAGTTTATAAATATCTTTTGGACTTTTAGTTGTACACTAAATGGACCAAAGATTAATACATATGTATAAATCCAATATATTAAAATATCATCATCTCTAAACATGTCTCATGATGTATCTTAATATACCAAAATTATATATATTGTTCCTTTTATCGAACTGTGATTCTCAAAATTAAAAAGCTCTTAAAGTATATAATAATAACATGCAAGCTTTAATTCGGGTATTCGAATTGGTACTTTCGAATATTTAAGATTTGAAAAACATAAAAATACTCAAAATAGATTCGAAAACTCAAAAAATATTTTAATACCCAAAATTTTATCCAAAATCTGGTATGAGGACTCGAAACTACCAAAATATTTACCCAAATTATAATTTTTACCTTAAACTCGAAACAATAACTGCAAACTCTATCTCAAAACATAAAAAGTATTCGTAATACCAAAAATATTACATTTTGGTTAGTTTGAGTAAACTTTGTTTACAACCAAAAATCCAAATCTGAAACTTAAAAATTTTATAATACTGAAAACATAAATGAACTACCCAAATATACATAATATACACAAAACACTTCAGGTAATTTGGATACCCGGACACGAATAGAGACATACGGGTCCAAAAAAGAACTCAATATGTAGTTTGCTCGATCTTGGATCCGATCATGTACTTTCATGTTGGTTTCGGTTCAGGTTTCTGGATCCGGGTAAAATACATATGCCGATCAACTCTATAAAACCATATCTTCATCATCATCAACATCAATAATTTCTTATCCTGATCAACACTATATGCTCATGTAGTTTCCACCATATCCAACTAGATTTTTGGTATGGTGTAAAATGTAATACACACAAGCTCTTCATCAAAAGCAAGTATTCTTTTCGGCAAAGATGAATTTCTTATACTCTTCTGTGATTATATACCCATAAATTTTGCAAGAAATAGATGATAGTTGCTTGATATGAAAATAATTGTGGAAAAATTGTTAAAAAGAATAAAGAATTATTAACAATATTATTTGTATCATAAACAATGTTTTCATATTGAAATGGGAATCAAAATGTTTTAGAGTAGTTTGAGGCATAAAACTCTTTTCTCTCACATAAAAGAAATATAAACCAAAGTTTTTTTCAAAAAAGAAATAAGAAAACAATATAATTTGATGTATATTAAGATATGGAAGAGATTTGATAGTATTTTGCAAGGTTAGGTTGTAGGGGTAGTAGAGTCAATAAGATTAATGCATAGTATGTAATAGTAGAAAATGGTATATAGCTAATTAGAGTAAAATATTTTGGTATGAGTTGTAAATACTCTTTTTAAAAATCATTTCTAGAATGTTTTTGAAAGAGAAATGAATTCAAATACCTCTAGTCCAATTTTGTCTTCCCAATCTAAACCTTAAGGCTCAATGTCACAATTTCTTTATATTTAAGATGACATTTAACTATATTAACCCCAAATGTTATATAACATAAATTTTATATTAATAAAAGTTAACAATATTTCAAAATTTTCCCTAAGAGTTGTCGTCGTCGCCACCATTCTCCGTCGTTGTTTCCACCATCGTCTTTATCGTCGTCGTCTCCGCTTTGTCACATCATCTCATCGTCCTTCAGTTTCGTGTCTCAGCATCTCTGCATCTTCAAGGTATCATCATTTTCTATCAGTGATAAATTGATGATTAGTTATTTCCGATTCAGTGTTTAATTTGATAATATATATGATCTCTGTTATTTTGTGGACCAGTTTGATTTGATATGTTATTGTGATTGGATTTTCGAGTTGTTATGTGATTTTATGGATCATTGATATGTTGTTGTGATTGGATTTTCGAGTTGTTTTGTGATTTTGTTGATCACTGATATGTTGTGATTGGATTTTCTAGTTGTTTTGAAGGTTAAGTTAATAAATTGATTTGTATTGTTGTCATCTTCACCTTCTAGGCTCACAATTGTTTTGAGTTTTTTCAGAATTTTTTAGTTCAAATGTTTCTGGTACACAGTTGGTTGAAGTTTTTTGTGTTTGTGGAGAATGAAGTTCAAAGAAAACTTTTCAGTGGGAGTTTGTTGTGGATAAGAACAAGACTATATCATTTATTAACTTAGAAGAAGATCTTCAATATGAAGATTTGCTGAAGATGGTTTCCAAAGATTTTCTTATTCAAGTGGACGACATAACTTTGAGCTATGAGATTTCTTTGGAATTAAAAAGCACGGTTGAAGATGTTCCCCCAATTTTCATTGGAAACACTCGCTAATTAAGAAGTTTCATGGGCAATATTAGAGTATTTGAAGGCATATGTTGATTGTGTATAAAGGTTTGTGGCTTTATATCAACAAAGCACTATTAAGGATAACTTTCCTAATTATGTACTAAACTTTCCAAAATAACTTGAATCATGTATGCTCTTCCTGATTCAGCTAGCTCTAACAAGAAAACTATTAACACATGTGATTCTTCAGTTCTTTTGAATTATATTCTAAATTTTGGTTCTACTGTGCAAAGAGAATAACATGTACATTGTTTCAAATCTCTTTGTGTTTGTATGATTTTCTTCTTTCTTAGACTATTTATGATAGCTTTCACAATCATATACTAATCCTTCCTAAACAACTTAAATTTTACAGACTCTTCTTTGTCAAGGTATCTATACAATTTGTCTTAATCCTACCGATACATGTGCTTCTCTATTTCCTTTGAATTTTGGTTCTACTGTGCAGAGAGAACAACAAGTACATTGTTTCAAATCTTTTTATGTGTTTGTATGAATTTATTCTTTCTTAGACTATTCATGATAACCTTCCTAATCATGTACTAGTCCTTCCTAAGCAACTTAAGTTTTGCAGACTCTTCTTTGTTAAGGTGTCTCTGCAGCTCCTCTTAATTCTATCGATACATGTGTTTCTCCATTTCCTTTGAATTTTGGTTCTACTGTGTAGAGAGAACAACATGTACATCGTTTCAAATATCTGTATGCATGTGTTTGTATGATTTTCTTCTTTCTTAGATTATTCATGATAACCTTCCTAATAATGTATTAATCCTTCCTAAACAACTTGAATTTTGCAGACTCTTCTTGTCAAGGTGTCTCTGCAGTTCTTCTTAATCCTACTCCAGATTTTAGTCATGTCCACATTGGACTTTCACCAACCACGAGAGGAGCTGGTGCTATTAAGGTGAATAAATATTTTAAGAGCAAGGGAGAGTTAATGTTAAGGATGAAGAGATGAACTTTAGAGTGGAAGTTTGAGTACATGACTGTATATTCTAACAAGTCAAGATTTGTAATGCGGTGTGTTGGTGACAATTGCTTGTGGAGGATGCGTGCCACTAAACTGTTTTCTTCAGATTTTTTTTTGTGGTTGAAAAATATGTGCATGAACATACATGTGATGCAACACATACGAATGCGAACCACATACAAGCATCTGCAAAGTTGTTGGGTTCTTTGATATGCAACAACTACGGAGAAAATAAAGAAGATTTCAAACCTAAACAGATCATTGAACAAGTGAGGATACAACATGATGTTCATATCAACTACAAACAAGTTGACGTATATTCTAACAAGTCAAGATTTGTATTGCGGTGTGTTGGTGACAATTGCTCACGGAGGATGCGTGCCACTAAGCTGTTTTCTTCAGATTTTTTTTGTGGTTAAGAAATATGTACATGAGCATACATGTGATGCAACACATAGGAATGCAAACCACATACAAGCATCTGTAAAGTTGTTGGGTTCTTTGATATGCAACAACTACGGAGAAAATAAAGAAAATCTCAAACCTAAACAAATCATTGAACAAGTGATGATATAACATGGTGTTCATATCAATTACAAACAAGTCTGGAGAGTGAAAGAAGTAGCTCCGACTTTGGTTAGAGGAACTTCTGAAGACAATTACTACAATCTATCAAAGTGGTTGTACCAAGTCTCAAAGAAAAACCTTAGATCTTTAACTTATAAAAAGGTGGATGCTGCTGGAAAGTTCAAGTACACTTTCTTGGCTTTTGGTCCATCGATAAGGGGTTTATCATTCATGAGAAGAGTCATTGCAGTAGATGTTACAATTTTGAAGGGAAAATTTAAGGGGACTTTAGTGGGAGTTTGTGCTCAAGATGAGAATTATCATCTATATCCTCTCGCCTTTGCAGTAGTCGACTTAGAAAATGCTGACTCTTGGACATGGTCCTTTAGAGGTCTGAGTCAAGTGATCCCCAATGCTTCTGATCTTGTGTTTGTATCAGACATAGCTATCTATATTACTTCAGTCCTTGAGAAGGTTTATCCCCTAGCCCAACATGGAATTTGCAGGATTCATTTGCTCACTAACATTACACTTAAATATGCCAAGACTGGTTTGTTACCTCTGGTAGAAAGTGTTGCTGATGCCTACACGTTTCATGAATTTAGTTCAGTTTTCAGTGACATAAAAGATAGATGTCATGAACTTGTGAAGTATTTGAAAGATTCAGATTTTCGAAAGTGGACAAGATGCTTTGCGCCTTCAAACATGTACAATATCACGACCACAAACATTGCAGAGTCCCTTAATTTTTTTGTTGAGGCTTCCTCGTGAATTACCATTAATCTCTCTCCTTGAGATGATTAAATTGACCCTCACGACTTGTTTTTTTGATCGACGTGAAGCTGCTGCTAAACATAAACATCTAGTTATCCCAAAGTAGTACAAAAGTTGGTATCTGAGTTTGCTGCTGCAATGGCGTTTAATGTTTACCAAGTTGATCGATGTGAGTTTGAGGTAAAAGATGACACTATGAAGTATGATGTTGATCTCGAGAAGAAGCAATGCATTTGCAATGTGTTTCGCGTTGATAAAATCTTCTGCATTCATACAATTGCTGCTGCCAAACGTTGTAAGAGGGATAAAAACAATTATGTTGACCTTTTTCACTCAACAAAACGTGGATTCTAGCGTATGCCGAAAGAATTCATCTTAGTGGAGAGTTATCAACATCTACCTTCTCCGATAATATTGATGAATTGTCTTGCCCACCCCCATCTACCAAAAAGAGCAGTGGAATGCCTCCGACTAAGAGAATCAGATCGGTTGGAGAGTTTGGGGTTCCTGGGTCTAAATCCCAGTCACACAAGTGCAACAGATGTGGCATAGAAAGACACAACAAGAGCACATGCAAGACAGTGATATGATGAATTTTGTGTGCCTATTCATCTGTGATTGGAAAACAAAAACACAGAGTTTATTTCAATTGTCTTATGAAGGTTTTTCTAAATTGTCATTTAAATACTACCAACATGTTCTATTCTTTTTCATTTCAATGGTTTATTGATGATTTACTTGTTTTCTTGAATAATTTCTAGGTTTTGTTTATTTGATGATTACATGATATGCACCAGAAAAATAATTATTTTATTTTGGAAGCCCATTCTAAACATGCTAAATGCTTTCCAACATTTTGATTATTACATGATATGCAAAAGACCCATATATCTTTTTGTTTGGGAGCCCATCAATAAATTTCCAAATTCCTTCCAAAATTTATGATATATAATTATGATTTAAATACTTTTATATGTTCGGTACTAACAGATGATTGTCCTCAGCCTAGCGGTTAAACCACTACTCTTACTAAGCTTGAAAGACACAATTCCCTTCCCCCCCCCCCACCATCGTTTGATTCCCATACGGAATCAGAAAGTTTTTTTTTAATTTTCAATTAATTTTCAACATGTGTCGTATTGTATTCATGCATATATCTCAGTAACCGAAGAGTTGCTTCCCAAACAACATCAATATATTCCAAACGACATCAGTAGATCTCTTTTTTGATCGATAAATACAATATAAAATCTCAGTAAACGAACAATTATTTCTTTCGCTTTGTACTTGTTTTATCCTTTTGCAATCTCAAATACAAGTTAATTTTTCCTTGTTTTCATATTATATGTAATTCATATTTTTGCAATCTGAAATAGAAGTTACAATTTGATTTGTTTCTCTTTTATATTATATACTAACATCCTATTTTCAACATACATGCAACGTCAATTGTCAATGGCAGAATACAAAAAAAATGATGAAGCGTCCTATGGAGGAGGATTATGGATCAAATGCTCTTGAAGATTTTAACAAAGCCAAAAAGGAAATCAAGGAATATTACATGTCGATTCTTCGCTTGGCCAATGAACAAACAGGATCTGAATCTGAATGGCAAGGGGCTTCAAGCAAATTAAAATCTATTTCTTCCAAAATAGATTTGCTTGAAGTCATTATCGATGCTGAAAAGTTTGACTTTGTTGCTGACTTGGAAAAACTAACAACAGAGCACGTTGAAGTATAAGGAAACTTGGCTAATGTCAAAGTTAAGTAGTTGATTGGCAAAAGCTTGGTGAAAGTTTCATGGATGATTAATTTGATGTTATCGACTTCTCTCTTATGTTTTAAGACTCTAATATTTATGTATTATGAAACTCACATCTTGTTTTATGGTAACTTTTTGTTTTTAATGGTTTATAGATGATTATATTTTTTTTAATAAAGTATATGTTTCTTAATAGGTGACTAGCTCAGAATTCACTTAAATTGAGTTTAGTTCAAGAAACCCATCCAAAATAAGGTAGATAATATCCTAGATAAGATTTATTAACCGTTGTTGAATAAATAAGTTTATGTTTTGTTACCAAACAAAAATTCACCATAGATACCATATGGAAATATAACATTTTTTATTTCTCTTGCTAATGTCTAAACATACACGTACCCACATGTTAGATTACCTATGGAATCATAATTTTTTTTTTTGTATAAATCAGAAAGAGAACTACATACATAATTTTAAGAGGCTTAGTTCAAACAAATAGAATACCAAATTAGAAACACACTAAAATATTACTTTTGGAAGTCCATCCAAAAATTACCAAATGCCTTCCAAAATTTATAATATATAGTTTTGTTTAAATAATTTTATGTGCTTAATACTAACAAATGATTCTCCTCAGCCTAGCAGCCAAACGATTACTCTTACTAAACTTGAAAGAAACATGCCCCTGCATTCGATTCCCCTTAGAATTAGAATGTTTTTTTTTGTTTTTTATAATTTAATAAAAAGCTATCAGTTGTATTGTTTTACTTACAACAATAAATAATTATAGTACCCTTGGCCTAGTGGACGCGTACTTTATATCCTCTTTCTGAGAGTTCTCAGGTTTGATTTGTGGCAGATGTAAAGCGTCCAATTTTTTTTTCCGAAAACAACTATGCACATCTCATTCTTTTTTTAAAGTAAAAACTTATTCAAGAAAATACACCCATTTTAATTTCTGGAAACCCATCCTAAAAGGCACAAGTTATCCTAGATAAACATTTGTATTTGTAATGATACCACATTTAACAATTTCTTGATAGAATTACTGAAAGTGCTTCAAGACATCTTGAAACTTCTTCAATAACAACCTAAATGAAACAAAAGTCTTCATAATTCATTACAAACTTATTAGGAACATTCGATACTTGTCCAACTAAGCATTAATTGCAAAAAAAGTTCAAAAACATAGGCTAAGCTAAACATAAAATGAGTATGACATGTTCACTTTTCGTAACCTTCCTTGAAATATTTATCCATAAACTGGTCGAAGATTTCACAACATAGCTTGCTCCATAAGTCCCTCACATTATCATCATTTATATTAGACATGTTCTTCAATCCCAATGACATGCATTCCAGCATCTTGACAACAAAGAGACCATAATTAAAATGGATTTTTTGTCTTTGGTAAACTTTCCGCCTTCTCAACTTGAAATAAAATGATATTTGCATAATTAATCTCTTCACCAAAATGTTTTGACAAGATGGAAGGAATCAACACTGTCAAATACCAAAAATTATACCACTGTTTTTTTTAACACTGACTTGATAAATAAAAATTAATCAATCAAAAAGAGTTTTTACATGTCAGATTTTGGATTTGAGGAATATCAACGTTGATATCTTCATTTGGGAGACTACAGTGAAAGAGTGTGATTGTGTTGTTCATCAAGTGTATCTCCATCCGAATCCAGGGAGAGATCTTTTTCACGAATTGCACTATAGATAATGTCAACATCTTCCATCAATATCTTCCTTAGAGGTCTTTCCCCGCTCACAACTTCACTTACATACCGCGAAAATAATTTTTTCTCTCTTTGCGTGGCCTCTTTGAGAGATTCATAATTGTACCTAACCGCTTTGAAGAGTTGGACTGGTAGAAACCAAGCTTTTGGAAGAATTTTGTCAGGGAACCAAATAGCTTGCTCAATTCTCCTACAATTTAGCATTGCAAATGCAGTATATATGTGCTGCCAATGTGACAATTTAGTTACAAGCTTCGTAGAAATTGTAATAACATGCACATTTAGTATACCTCAACTTAACCTCTTCCTAAAAACATGGCTGAATCAAATATTTCCAAGTAGTATTAACAATCAGTAAGAGTCAAAACATAGTTTGTAAATACAAAACTCAATCAAAAACGACAATGAAATAACTTTTCAATCAGTAAGAGTCAAAATAGAACTTCTAAATATTTTTAATTAATTATATCATCTTTGAGATTGTTTTCTGGATCATCGATGTATTCAAATAATTTTTTTTTCACTTTCATTGATATAGAATGGCATGTAGTTGATAAAAACTACAAGAATCAATTAAAACTCTTGTAAAAAATTAAGAATGTTTATGCAAGGATATAAACATGCTTACACATAATGTATGCCTCATAACGTCATGCAATATTGAAGCCTTGAAAATCAAGGAAATTCAGGTGTCACAAATGGATCAACTGGAATGATAACTTCAGGTGTTACATGTAAATAAGGGTTTCTGGGTCTTATTAGCTCCTTAATGTTTTGTAGTATAAAAGGAAGAAGATCCACTGGTTGACCAGTGGCTTTTCTTTTCTTACCAACAACAGTCTTCCCCTTTAATTAATAACAAATACAAAGTTATATAATCTTCGAATGTCAAAAAATGAAGAACATTTTATCTTTATTCATGAGAGCTTTCCTAATATGATGTACAAATATTTCATACCTTTTTTGCAAGATCTTTTTGACTTGGCTTCACACACTGTGTCTGTCGTACTTGAATCTGAAAAATAAAATCTATATATCAAAAAATTGACGTCAATTTCAATTCAAGTGACTTAAGACATTTTTTTACCTTTTTTTCCATCTTCAAAACATCACCTACCCATTCTCGAGGGATGCGCAAATCAGAAATGTTGAACTGAATGTGTTCAATAGATTTTCTGAGACAGACATTATGTCTCATCAGTCAAAATGATTTGAACTCTTCCACTGCACCAGTCGTCATTGTGGTACGCCTCCACGTTATCTATCAGCTCAAAATTTGTGTCTTCAGGTCTTTGTTCATTAGGTGGATATTGAGGACATATTCTGTCACTGGATACACTTTGCTGAACTCTCTTTTTGCTATTCTTTTGATTCAGAAACAGCGTGGAGTACTCAACTGTCACCATCTCAACCCCATAACCAGATATGTTTTCAATACATTTCATGGATACCATTTTAACAAGTAGTGTCATCTTGTGATGCAATCTCCACATTTGCACCGATCTCAAATGAGTTTGAACTCTGCTTCCTACAGTCTGTGATGGTTTAGATGAAAGGATATCTAGTCATTTTGATATTTGTTGTATATTTATTAAAGCTTTTAAAATTTAAGTAATAACTTCTTTTGCTCTCTTTTAATAATTATGTGAGTTTGAGTAATGGGTGGTGTCTTCGAAATGTTTGTGAAAAATGATATGAGTCATAGGCTCTGAAGTATCCTGAAGTACCAACATATTCATAATTATATAAATACCAATAGTTTTCTTCTAACAATATATTTAACTTAAGTTTCAAATATAAACTTACCTCATTGTCAAGAGTTTCATCTACTTGATATGGATTGGCTTCACAATGTTTGGAAGCCGTCTCATCCAATGGCACTGTGTCAGTCTGTGCAAGTACAATAAAAATCAGCAAGGCAATTTTGAATACAAAATCTTCCTAAATTACTTGACAACTCAAAAAACTAAAAGAAGAACAAGCATATATGTTATCTGTCAAATTTTAAGGAAAAACATGAGTCCAAGTTTGTGGATCAGCCTATAAGACATACAAAAACAATAAAAGATCACATAGAGAAAAATATTCAACTTTAATTTCTAAAACAAAGTTACCTCATTGTGTAGAGTTTCATCTGAAGTAACTCTTTGTTGTTTCTCTAATTCTGTCACACAAACTTTAAGTTTCTTGTTGTCTTTTCCAATCAAAGACAAAAAAGAGTTCATGATCCTGAAATTATCTCCCATCATGTCGCTGATTATGTTGATCTTTGATATGATAGACTCCTCCTCATTTGAAGAAGAAGCTTGACCCATCTCCCCATTTCCAAACAGTAAAGATCTTCTTCTTATTTCTTCATGAGCATCGTATAGGTCCACTGACATGTTTCTCCAATCACTAATTTTAAACTTACAACTCTCTTGGATAAATCGGCCATGTCATCCAGATCTTGATTAGCTTCGTCTTCCATGGAAACATCAACTTATGGATTAGGCCTGGGCATTTTACCCGGACCCGAAGACCCGACTCGAAACCGACCCGAAAAAACCCGGTCCGGGTAGGAACCGATCCGATCAAATTATCCTATTGGGTCTTGAGCCTAAGGATCCGCGGGTAGAGTACCCGACCCGACCCGTACCCTATATCCGATAGGGTAATTTTAGACCCGAATCAATTACACTAAACCAAGCCTAAACCAGCTTACATCTATCTAAACCAGACTACATCTATCTTGAAAACCGACTTGATTACTGTCGAGACGACCCGATTACCCGATTACCCAAAAACCGACACGATTACCCGAAAACCGACCCAAAAACCAACCCGATTACCCAAAAACCGACCTGATTACCCAAAAATCGACCCGGTTACCCGAAAACCAACCCAAAAACCGATCCGATTACTCGAAAATTGACCCGATTACCCGAAAACCCGAGAACCGATCTGATTTTTTTAAAACCCGAATAGTGGCGGGTCTTAACGGTTCTTCAAAAGATGGACTGACCCGGATCCGGCAAGAACCGAACCGAACCGAACCGAACCGAGACCGGAAATTTTAAATTACCCTATCGGGTCCTCTACCATTCAACCTGAAGTACCCGGACCCGGACTAACCCGAACCGAATCCGACCCGAGGACCCGAATGTCCAGGCCTATTATGGATCATAGGGAAGAAAATATAAAATGCATGTGACCTTCAGCTAAAACCATAAAAAAGAAAACCCAATGAATTAACTTTAAAAAAGTAGAAGCAAAATAAAACATAAACATAAACATAAACAAAACAATGAAAAAACTTACAGTTTCTTTATTTTCAATCGCTAGAACCTCTTTCGGCGATGAAGTCTTTCCATCAATGTATTTCTCACACAAAAAGATTGGTGTAGACAATTGAACCTCCAAAATAGGAATCACCGTATTGAAGGGAGACTATAGAAAAGGAAACGACTCTAGTATCTAGAGATGGAAAGGCTAGAGGAAATCCATGCAAATCATATTTTTTTTTGTCCAGGTTTTTGTCCACATCTCTCTTAAGTGATCTCAGCAGCAATTCATAAGCATCTCTTCCCCATGGATATGTCATTAAGACATCGATATCATGTGTTTTCTTCACATAATACAAAGGGAAAGTCGTGTCTATGCTTTTCTGTAGCAGTATGCTCTTAGTCAGGAGGAGAATTGTGAGGCATAATCTCTCATCAGAAGCGTCTTCACTTGTGTGTCTGAGCTGGTTTTCCACGTCCTCTACCGTATGAGTGCCCTTTAAGAAGTCCCACTTAATTCTCTCATTTTCCTCTCGTGGTCCTTCTCCTTCCCCACTACACTTCAGACCAGTCACCATGTGGAATTCCCTTATAGAGAACCTCAGTGGTTGGGCCCTGAAATGAAACCAGACTTCGTTTCTTCATTGTCTTGAAGCTTTTAGTGAGAATAACATGGACTATCTTTGCTGATAATTTCAAAACCCTCTCACTGATCTTGATCACCGGTGTCAAAAATGTCTCTCATATTCTGTTAAACTCTTTTTCTCTGAGAATATCCTTATTGATATATAAACAACAGTTGAATGCTGGTTTATCGAGATTTTATGCCTTGGCTCTGAACCAATCTGATACTTCAGCTTAGGTAGTGCTTGTCTGAGAGGTAATGAATATCCCATCTTGTTACTATCATGCTTAACCAAGCAATTCCCCAAACAATACAAATCCTTCCTGAAATGGAAAAAATACACACACACACATACACTTTCACAGGCACAAGCAATCAAGCAATCGACTAGAAATGTCATAAGCAATCAATTTGACTACACAGTCAGCTCATGTTTCACACTCTTATGCAATATGATGGCTATTCCATATTGACCTCAGAAATCCCAAACATTTTACAAAATTCTTCCTAAATCTGAATGCAGTAACATCATTTTACCAATTAATCTTCCTAAACCCAACTTTTGATGTAACTTGAATTGTATCTAGAAAACAACAGAATCAATGGTACATTACCTGAAAACCTTGTGTTCCCAAATTTAGCAGCCATTGATTTGAGATTGCAGCTTCGTGTTTTTCGCTGGAGATGTTCTTCACCAAAGAAGATGAAACGAAGTCATGGTCTGATGGCGGAGAGAGAGAATTAAATTCTGAGAAGGAGACGAGAGTTACTTAGTTAATAATAGATAAGTGATTACCGATAACCTTCATTTATGCTCACAAGCTAACATTAAACATCCATTTGTGAAACCCCCAATTTTTCAATTAAGAACCTTAATTTTAATTTTGAATCGGAAACGCTTTATACTTACATGTCTTAGTTTGATTTTCGACCGATAAGATTGTTGCCGGTGGTAGATTCCCCGGGATTTGTCTCCGGTGTCGTCGAGGGAAGAAAGCGACGACAAAGTCGAGAGGCAGAGAGGTCGAGAGTGTCGTCTTTTTTTTTAATTGAATGTATTGTTTCTGAAACCATTCCAAAACTTGTCAAATGCTTGCATTCATATTAAAGAATTAATGCTTAAATACATTTATATGTTCGACTCTAACATATGATTTCCTCAACCTAGCGGCTAAGCGACTACACTACTATACTCTACAGACGTGTGTTCGATTCCCTAAGGAATCATAACGTTTTTAGTTTTCTAATTGAATAATGTTGGTTATATTGTTTTACGTACATCATTATATGCATAATACACCCTTGGCCTAGTGATCGCATACTATGTTTCTCCTTTTCAGAGGTCTAGGGTTCGACTTATGATACAAGCAAAATTTTTACTTAATTGAATAAACATTTATTGGTTATATTGTTTTACATACATTATCAAACATATATTACACACTTGGCCTAGTGAGCACATTATGTTCAGCTTTCCATGAGTTCTTGTGTTTGAGGTGTGGGAGATGTAGTTTTTTTCTTATTTTTTTTTTCAAAAAATTCTACATCACCGTTCGAAACTTACCAGATATGCAGATATCAAATTCTTAGTTTTTGATCTCATTTCATTTTTTAGTTTAAACTTTACCAAATAGAAACACACTTATATATTATTTTCAGAAACTCGTCAAAAATTGCCAAATGCTTTTCAACATCTATAACATTTTTTCTATTTTCTTGGTTTTGTAAAGTCATCATGAATATAGAACATGCTTTCTTGTTACATTCGAAAATTTGAAAATTTTCAATAAACAACATAGATGAAATAAGGTTCTTAATTGATTTCTTTGCAATCTTCTTATGAAATTCCAAGAACATGACCAAGTCAACATTATAGTAGTATGCTCTCAATCAGGAAAAGCATTGTGAGGCAGAATCTCTCATCTGAAGAGTCTTTGTTTGTGTGTCTGAGTTGATTTTCCACATCCTCTAGCATATGAGGACCCTCTAGCAAGTCTCACTTAAATCTCTCATTTTCTCTATCTTCTTGTGGTCTTTCTCCTTCCCCACTACACTTCAGAACAGTCACCATGTGGAATTCCCTTATAGAAAACCTCAGTGGCTGGGCCCCGAAATGAAACCAGGCTTCGTGTTCCTTCACTGTTTTGATGCTTTTAATGAGAATAGTGTGGACTGTATTCCCTTATAATTTCAAACACCTCTCACCGAGCTTGATCACCCGTCCCAAAAACGTCCCTCATATTCTGTTGAATTCTTATTCTGTGAGAATATCCTTAACAGTTTTGATATAAGCATAGCTTGAATACTGGTTTATCGAGACATTTTGACTTGGCACTGATCCAATCTGATATTTTAGCTCAGACAGTGCTAGTTTGACAGGTAATGAATCTCCCATCTTGTTTCTATCCTCCGTAACCAAGCAAATTGTTTTTCCAAAAAGTGTTAACATCAGATTTTCTGGAAAGCTTTCTTGAAACAATACAAATCCTTCCTGAAATGAAAAAAACTCTCTCACACACACACACAACTTCACAAGTAAAAGCAATCGACTGGAAATGTCATAAGCAAGTTCACAAGCCTACCAAAGATATCAATATGCGTAAGCCAAACAACTAACCAAGCAAAAAAAAATCAAATTTGTTAATATCGGATTTTGTGAAAAACTATCCTAAAACTTATAGTTTCACAAGCACAAGCAATCAACTAGAAACGTCATAAGCAAACTCATCTCAGTCACACTCAGAATAACATTTAATTCTCGAGAATAGCATATGATGTAACTCAACTTATCTAGAAAACAATAAAATCAAAGGTACATTACCTCAAAACCTTGTGTTCCCAAAACTAAGCAGCCTTTGATTTGATGTCCAACAACTTCCAAGGCCCTTTCCCTCGCTGGGAAACAAATGCAACATAGCTTTCTCTTTACCAGACCAACTTTGACATCTTGTATATTTGCATAGTTTTAAGCATCATTTTCATTTATATATTGATCCTTTAGAAGCATTTAGAGTTTGTTTAGGTTGCATTTGCATTGCATTTGTGTATTTTCAGGTTTGTAGAAGTGCTTATTGGACTTAGAAGCCAAATGAGTCACAAATGGTGAAGAAGGGTGTGGTAGCAACTGATTTTCGCAGGGAAGTGATGGCTATGAGTTGAAGAACATCCACACCAAGATTGATGGGAGCTACAATGAGCTCAACAACAAATTCAAGGCTCTAGAAAATCAGTTTGCTTCCTTTAGCTTCTCCTCCAATCGCCAAATGGGATCTCTTCCCGGAAAATC
The DNA here is from genome assembly GCA_012274485.2 of Sinapis alba. NCBI lineage: Eukaryota > Viridiplantae > Streptophyta > Magnoliopsida > Brassicales > Brassicaceae > Sinapis > Sinapis alba. The sequence goes on along the minus strand of MU105916.1, from coordinate 100,374 downwards.
AGAGCAAAACCCCAAGGAGACAATGAAAGCAATCACTCCAAGAAGTGGTAGAGAGTTGCCTTCTAGAGTTCTCATTAAGGACAATGAGAAGCAAAGTGGGAGGTGGTCATCAATGTAGATGATGATGTGGTGATTGTTGATGAGAAAACTAATGAAGAAATCTTGGAGAAGATAGCTGAAGCCAAAGGAAAAGGGAAAGTTGGAGAAGAGAAGAAAGTTTTGAACAAGGATGAAGTTGCTACTTCATCAAAAGGAACTCTTTCCCTTTCCCGGTAGGTTCAAGAGACAGCTTCTGAAGCAATATAAGACATTATTTGAGAAGCAAATGAGTGAAGTTCAAATCACAATGCCTATTATTGATGCCTTCATGTTGGTACCTCAATATAGTAAAATTTTGAAGGATGTTGTGGCACAAAAGAAGAAATAAATGGAAGGGATGGTGATTCTTACTCATGAGTGCAATGCCATCATCCAGAGGTTGACTGTCCCTAGAAAGCTTGAGGATTCAGGAAGCTTCACTTTACCTTGTGCCATTGGACCTTTGACCTTTGAGAGGTGTCTTTGTGACTTGGGAGCAAGTGTTAGTCTTATGCCCTTGTCTATTGCTAAGAAGCTCGAGTTTACTCAATACAAGAAGTGTAGAATCTCTTTGGTGTTGGCTGATCGCTCTGTGAAGCTCCCTATAGGTATCTTAGAAGATCTTCCCGTCATGATTGGGAACTGTGAAGTGCCCACTGATTTTGTGGTGCTTGAGATGGATGAAAAGCCTAAGGATCCTTCGATTCTTGGGAGGCCTTTCCTTGCATCTGCTGGAGCTATGGTGAATGTAAGAGATGCTAAGATTGATCTCCATCTTAGGAAAGGAAACATTCTTCACTTTGATGTCAAGGAGGTGATGAAGAAACCCACCATTCAAGATCAAGTGTTTTACATTGATGAGATGGATGCTTTAGCTGATGAGTTACTTGAAGATTTAGCACTTGAGGACTCTCTACAACATGCTCTAACAGTTGATAGAGAGATTCAGATGGTTGGGAACAAGGATAGCGCTAAGTATGCAAGGTTATTGGATTCTCACAAGGTCAAAGTGGGAGAAGACCATTTCATGGAGCTTCCACAAGTGGTTCATCATGTTGGTTCAGTGAATCCACAAGAGAACCTCAAACAAGAGGATTGGAGTGAGCTCAAGGCACCAAAGTGGAGCTTAAACCTCTTCCCCTTGGTGTAAGGTATGCATTTCTTGGCCCCAATGATACATATCCTGTCATTGTGAGTAGTGAGCTTGATACAACTGAATTTTCTACACTTTTGAATGAACTTAAAAGGTTTAGAAAGGCAATAGGTTACTCACTAGATGATATCAAAGGGATATCACCTTCTCTATGCATGCATAGGATACATCTTGAGGATGAATCAATGAATTCTATAGAACATCAAAGAAGGTTGAATCCCAACTTGAAAGATGTTGTAAAGAAAGAGATTCTTAAACTCTTGGATACCGGTGTGATTTACCCTATCTCGGATAGTAAATGGGTATCTCATGTGTATGCAGTTCCAAAGAAAGGTGGTATCAATGTGGTTAAGAATGATAAGGATGAACTAATACCAACAAGAACTATAACAGAACATATGATGTGCATTGATTAACGAAAACTTAACTCAGCCTCTAGTAAAGATCATTTTCCTTTACCATTCATTGATCAAATGCTAGAGAGGCTTGCAAACCATCCTTATTACTGTGTTCTTGATGGGTATTCGAGATTCTTCCAAATCCCCATACATCCCAATGATCAAGAGAAGACAACATTCACATGCCCCCATGGTACCTTTGCTTATCGAAGGATGCCATTTGGGTTATGTAATGCTCCAGCTACCTTTCAAAGGTGCATGATGTCAATCTTCTCGGATCTAATAGAAGATGTTGTGGAGGTATTCATGGATGATTCTCTGTCTACGGATCTTTGTTTTCTGCTTGTTTGTCAAAATCTTTGCAGGGTCCTACAGAGATGTGAAGACACTAACCTAGTGCTGAATTGGGAGAAGTGTCACTTCATGGTTAAGGAAGGGATTGTACTTGGGCATAAGATTTCTGAGAAGGGTATTGAGGTGGACAAGGCCAAGATTGATGTGATGATTGGATTAGCTCCACCAAAATCAGTGAAGGACATTAGAAGCTTTCTTGGTCATGCCGGGTTCTATAGAAGATTCATCAAGGACTTCTCTAAGATAGCTAGACCATTGACCAAGTTTTTATGCAAAGAAACTACTTTCAACTTTGATGAAGAGTGTCTTGTGGCTTTCAAGAAGCTGAAAAGTGAGCTCATTAGTGCACCCATTGTTCAACCACCAGATTGGAATCTTCCTTTTGAGATCATGTGTAATGTTAGTGACTATGCTGTGGGAGCAGTTTTGGGACATAAGAAAGACAAGAAGACTCATGTGATCTACTATGCAAGTAGAACTCTTGATGATACTCAAATGAAGTATGCAACCACTGAGAAGGATCTTTTAGCTATAGTGTGCATTTGAAAAGTTCAAGAGCTACTTGGTTGGGTCTAAGGTGATTGTCTACACTGACCATGCAGCTTTGAGACACCTCTTAGCCAAGAAGGATGCTAAACCAAGATTGTTGAGGTGGATTTTGCTACTACAAGAGTTTGATATTGAGATCAAGGACAAGCCTGGAGTTGAGAATGGTGTAGCTGATCATTTGTCAAGAATGAGAGTTGAGTATGGGATTCCTATTGATTAAGGACTTCCGGAAGAGCAGATTATGGCCATAAGAACAGTTCTAACAGCTTGTGAAACCGGTAGAAAGCTTGAAGAGGTCAAGGCAACATATGAGAAAGGTCATTGGTATGCTGATTTAGTGAACTACTTGGCTTGTGGAAAGGAACCTTTGGGACTCCATGAATATGCTAAGAAGAAGTTCTACAAGGATGTGAGGAGATATTTATGGGGTGAACCTTACCTCTACATACTTTGTAGGGATCAACTCTATAGAAGAGTAGTAGCTGATGAAGAAGTTGAAGGGATCCTTACACATTGTCATGGATCATCCGATGGAGGTTACTTTGCTACATTCAAGACAATTGATAAGGTGCTAAAAGCTGGATTTTGGTGGCCACACATGTTCAAAGACACTCAAGACTTTGTCTCAAGGTGTGATTCATGCCAAAGAAAGGAAAAAATCACCGAGAGGAGTGAGATGTCTCAAAACCCAATCCTTTGCAACACATACATTCTTGTGGCTGTTGAATATGTCTCCAAATGGGTGAAAACTATAGCAAGCCCCACCAATGATGTTAGAGTTGTACTCAAGATGTTCAAGAGCATCATCTTCCCAAGGTTTGGAGTACCAAGAGTTGTGATCAGTGATGGAGGCTCTCACTTCATTAACAAACTGTTTGAGAGTCTTCTCGACAAGAATGGTGTCAAGCATAAGTTTGAAACTCCTTACCATCCCCAAACAAGTGGTCAAGTTGAGATCTCCAACAGAGAAATCAAATCTATTTTGGAGAAGACTGTTGGAGCAACAAGGAAAGATTGGTCTATCAAGCTGAATGATGCACTTTGGGCTTATAGGACAGCTTACAAGACACCTTTGAGAACCACTCCTTTCAATCTCGTGTATGGAAAAGCTTGTCATCTACCAGTAGAGTTTGAGTACAAGGCATTATGGGCTGTTAAGTTGCTGAATTTTGACACCAAGAATGCCAAGAAGAAGAGGCTTTTCCAACTTAATGAGCTTGATGAGATTAGACTTGATGCCTTTGAGAACTCAAGAATCTACAGGGAGAAGGCCAAGACTTTTCATGACAAGAAGATCCTAAAAAGAGAGTTCAGTGCTGGAGATCAAATTCTACTCTACAACTCTAGGCTGAAGTTGTTTTCCGGGAAGCTTAAGTCAAGATGGTCTGGTCCCTTTAAGATCAAGGAAGTTAGGCCATATGTGGCAATTTTGTTATGGAACAAAGATGGTGGAGACTTCACAGTGAATGGACAGAGAGTTAAGCTCTACATGGCAGTAACACCAGAGGAAGAAAGAACTTCGGTTCCACTCTCCGGTCCCATTTCCGCCTAGCCAAAAGAAAGAAAGTCAAGCTAGAGACTTAAAACAAGCTCACTTGGGAGGAAATCCCATGACTATCCTTGTATATATTTTTGTTGATTTATTTTGGTCTTGTTTATTTCTTTTTTATAGATGACAGATTTATGATCCAGGTCTCTCTTATACACTTTTGAAAGTGTTGATTTTTGGATGACCACCGCAGGCAAAGGAAGGCCGCGGCCACACACGTATTTTTGCTGTCGGTTACCGCGGACAAGCCTCACCTGTGATAAAACCCCTATTTCCCCTTCCCCCTTGCCAAAAACCTCTATGTTATCACCATTTTCTCCATAACTTCTCAAGAACTCAACTTTCTCAATTATTCACCAAATTCAGTGATTCTTGTTGATAATTGCCGGGTTTCTTGTGCTTATTTCACTCCCATAACTCGTTTGCTCTATTATCTACCATAAAATCAACGGTATGCTTTTCAAATTCTAGGGTTTGATGAAATTTCAAAATTTCTTAAAGCTCAAATCTTTTGATAATGGTTGGTTCCTATTGATAGTAGAAGTCATCTAGGTTGTTTGATTGTGGGAGCCTAAGTCAATTTTTAACTTAAAATTGTGTACATTGCAAATTTTAAAAGTTAAGGTTCTTGATAATTGAGGGTTTTCGAAAACATTGAGAAATCTTTAAATTAATATTCAAAGATGGATTGAGAGCATTCTATGAGTGTCAGTAAAGAACTTTCATGATTAAGCAACTTTTGTTTCATAAATATTTTGAAATCATGTTAAGTTCTCAACATAATTCAAGATAAGCTATGATGATTATTTGCTTGTGGTTAGTTGAAGCTTGCCTTATTTTGTGATTAAGCTTGTGCTAAATGATCATCTCTTGAATAACTTTAGAACGCTCCTCAAGTTTCTTGTTAACTCACACTCTCTTTGAGTATCTCTTTTGTAGGAGTATACCATGGTGAAGATAAGTGTTGATGCACCAAAGCCATCTTATGTGCCAAAGAAAGGTTCAATGAATACAAGTGGACAAGGAGGAAGTGCAAGTGCCTCTCGAGCCAAGAGTCGGACGAAGGAAATAATGAGAGAGTCTCCCATTGAAGAAGAGGGTTCTAGTGAATCTGAAAGCGACGGAGAACCAGCTCCGGAGAAAAAGAGAGCCAGGGCACCAAAGAAGAAGAAGCCACCGCTTTTCAGATATCGCTAAGCTCATCAAGGCCATGACATTTATGCCGACAACCTATCCCGATCCTCATAAGCTGCAGCATTTGGGTATTTACAATGATGTAGCCACTTGCCAATTCATTGCTTCTCTTGAGGTTACATTCTATTCAGGAGATCTGGATCCAAATGAGGAGTATGGGTTCATAAAATTCAGAATTGGGAGGCAAACTTATCGAATGTCTTTCAGAATCAGTGAAATCATGGGATTCCCAGACATAAATTCTTCAACGTTAGGAGGTGTTAAGGATGATACTTTCAGTTTATGGGATATGATTACAGTGGGAGTTCACGACACAAAGCTGAACAAATGCGCTGACATTCAAAACCCCTCTCTCCGCTATGTCCAAAGGATCTTGTCCAGCACCTTGTATGCCGGAAAGGACCCGAGAAAAGTAGTCGAGGATGAACTGAGATTTCTTACTATAGACCTTAAGGACGTTTTAGGTGAAATATTTTCAAACAAGAAACTGGTACATGGTGGAAGGAGAAAGTTTTACCCGGGAATTGTAGGGATTTTTGTGAAGCGTCTACTTCACTACCAGGATTGGACATGGACAAAGCGGGATAAGGATCCACAGCTGAGCATATGAGGCCTTGTCACACCAATTTTAGAGGCATTTGATATCCCTTTACCAGAAGCTGATGTTGGATATGTGTTGATGGATGAGTCATTCCTCACTCACATTGGTTTTCTTGATGGGAAACTCATGGGTTTATTGCTACCGAATTGGAAAGGGAGATGATGAATTTGACAGGATCTTCCTTCCAAATCAGGAACTCACATCTGTAGCTGAGAGAAATAACATCATATTCAATCCTTCCCAAGAAGCCTTGTACAACCCAGAGATTCATGAGATACCAATGAAGATCAGTAAGAGCAAGAAGAAACATGGTGTTGATGATTCCCAGCAAGAGGAACAAGTTGAAGAGGAGCCACCAACCCCCATCTATGGCAGCTCCCACTACTACTTTCCCCCTTATAGTGGAGCTCTTGATGATGGTCCCCTCTGCGAAGCACATAAGCATATAAGGTAACTGCAGCGGGGAAACAAGTTTCAGGATCGAACCATTGCAAAGTTGGTGAAATCTTTGAACTTCTTAGCTAAGAAATTGAAGAGCTTGACATTGCAACCAAGGAGATCCCGAGCATCTACTCCTATCACTACAGATGATCCTATGGAAGATGAGGGAGCTGCCACTGAAGAGGTAGAAGAACCGGTTCACGCTCATAGACATTCTTACCATGGAGATGCAAGCGCTACTCAAGTCTACTATGAGGAACCACGAGCTTCTCTCCGTGAACCACGTCATCGCAGACCAAGGCGGCAAAGGCATCCAGTCCCTCCATTACCCCTCGCTGAATCAGACAACGAAACACCATTCGTCCCTACTTCTGACACGGACAAACAGCTCGGTTTCACCGAGACTTGAGGTACCTCTTCAATCCAAATTTTGTACATATTTTTTTATTTTGCATTTAGCTTTCTTTCATGTATCTCTTTCTATTTTGATCACATAGAGACTATGTGATTCAAGTGTGGGGGAAGTACCAAGTATTTAACAATTTGAGTGCTTTGCATTGTAGATATCTTATTTGCATTAAAAAAAAAATTAGGTTGTTCTAAGTCATGCATTGTAGAACATTTTTATTGAATATAAAAAAAAAAATCATCATTTAGAATCATGTAGTTGCATCACTTGCATCCTTAAGATTGAGTCTAGAGCATACATTTATTTGCATATAAAAAAAAAGAATCACTGAGGTTGCATTCATTTGCATTGGGAGCAAGGATTGAAAAATGCCATATAATGAGCACATGTCTAGAACTCAAGTTGACACCCTTGTCAAATATATCAAGTAGCTTAAGCAATTCTTGAAAAATTTGTATGTTTCGAGCCTTGAAAACTCTTCTTGAAACTTGTCGCTTGCTTGATATTGACATTGTTCTTGAAAACCAACTCCAATTTGAACTTGAACTTAATGAACTTAATCTCTCTTGCATATGGGCACTTGCATACTTTGTCATGGATATTATACACATTTGGGTTATCTTATCCATTTCACCACCCTCTTGTTAACCCAAATGGCACCCCCTACCCAATATCCCTTACCATTTCTTGAAACCATCGTTGATTTGTTTGAGTGAGGTATGTTATAGATAGTTTGTCAAGTGCAAAATCTTGAGAGTATTGGGAGCAACATAGGTTTCTTCTCATTCTTGGCTAGCATTAGGACCTCTTTAGAGCTAGCACTTAGGAGCATGGTTGGGTTTGTGTACATTGATTCATTTGATCTTGGGAATTGGAGAGAATTGGTGAGGGGAGATCAATCCAAAAAAAATGTTAAGAAAAAGAAATAAAACTTCTAGGGACGAAGAAAAGAAAAAGAAAGCTCTAGTGTAAATCAAACTCCTTTCCCAATATATATATTAAAAAAAAAACAATAAGTAGTGGGGAATGAAGAAAAGAGTATTGATCTAAGTATAAAGAAGAGGAGTCCCTAGTTAGCTAAGAAGAGAAAAAGAATAAAAATGCTCATTAGGTGAGTGATGAAAGTGGGTTTAGTTTTTGGGTTTTGAAGTGATGAAAGGAAAGGGGTAGAACTTGGCATCAATTAGGAAAGGGTAGAGTGATGAGAACCAATCTATGTATGCATGAGTTGCTTCCTTTCTTAGATAAATTTTGCATAATGATCAAGCTCCTTTTCTTGAGTGTTGTCACATTGAAGAGATACATTTAACACCCCCTCTACTTTCACATTATACCCTCTTCACACACCAAACCAAATGATAGAGATCAAGTCCCCATTTGCGAGAATTCCCCCTTGTGTTGTTTAATTGAATGTGAGAGTTGGTCTATGGAGCATGTTGGTTGATTGGCATTACAACTTGTGTAGAGGTATAAGAGTCTTGATAGGCCTTGAGAAACTAGAGTGTAATAAAAGTGTTTGCTCATGCTATTTGTTATGTTTTTCTAAGGATGTCACCTTGAAGGCTAGAAAGTGTTTTTTTGGCTATGAGCTCCCAACTCATTATCCTCTCTCACTCACGAGTTCTTGAAATTTTACTTGTGGACAAGTAAAAGACTAGTGTGTGGGAGTTGACATCTTGTATATTTGCATAGTTTCAAGCATCTTTTTCATTTATATATTGATCCTTTAGAAGCATTTAGAGTTTGTTTAGGTTGCACTTGCATTGTATTTGTGTATTTTCAGGTTTAGAGAAGTGCTAATTGGATTTTGAAGCCAAATGAGTCACAAATGGTGAAGAAGGGTGTGGTAGCAGCTGATTTTCGCAGGCAAGTGATGGCTGCAACAGAGCACGCCCACCGCAGGCACCTACCACAGGGATTGGAAGCCCGCGGCCAAGACAACACAAGACCAGGGTCTTTCGCAGGCAACCACCACAGGCTATAGTAGGGCGCGAAATAATGCACGTCTTCGCGGGCTGCTTTCGCGTGGAATAGGTGGCCGCGACCATGTAATATCGAGTTCAACCAGGACGTTTCGCGAGTAACGATCGCGGGGAAGAGGTGGCCGCGGCTGAAGAGTGGCCTTCGCAGCCTCCATCGCGGGCAGGAGGTGGTCCCGGCCATTGACCGAAGAAGAGCTATTTACCATTTTATCCCTATGTTTTTGAGGTACTATAAATACATTGAAAACCTAATCTTAGAAAAAAATCTGGTTTTGACTAAAAATACATTGTCATTTTGGTGAAAGATTCATCCTTTATCATCTTTTCACCTTTGTTATCTTGTGTTTATTGTTTGATCTTGATCACTAACCATGTTTAACCTTAAATCATCCATGGTTTTTGGGTTTAACATGTCTATTAGTGAGTAGTTACCATTTGGATTCATGGATTAGGGTGATTAGGGTGATTGAGTGAAGATCTAGGGTGTTTAGTGTTATATCATCTTGTTTTCTTGCTTATCTACTATTCTTAATGCTAGATTAGTGTTGGCTTCTCTAATCTAGATCATTAGGCATTTCTCACCCGGAAGGTATTTGATGAAATGCTTGAACCAAGTTGATCTTGCTCTTAGCATTCTTAACCAAAGACATTTGGTGTTAGGATTGCTTAAATAGTTAATAGACTAGTTTTTAATGATTGCTTTAGCTATTTCAACCAAAGACATTTGATGTTTGATTAGTTAAAGTAAATGAGCATTCATCTTGAGAAAGAGCTTGTTTAGGATTGTGTCTAGTCTTAAGGGAATCATTGATTGATAGCTTGCCACCCTAGGTTGAATCTTAGTCACTTGAAATCAAGTCCCTACATTTATTCCTATTGAATTAAAGTTTAAGTTGAATTAATCTTGCTAGTTTATGTTTCTTGATTAAATCATTCTCTTATTTTCACTTAGATTAAACATGAACTTGTATTCCCGTTGCATCGAGATCACTTAGAATCGGATAGACATCTTTCTATATTACTTTGATATTATCATCCTTGAAAAGTCCTTATCAAACTTTTCGGGTGATGGTGTTTCTCTTCAGCCACAAACAGTACCAAACAGTTATGGCAAATTAACAAGAAAAAGATATAACTTTTAGAGGAACAAGAGAACTAATACATCAACACACACATGTTTGTAACAATATCATATCACACAATCAGACTAAAAAAATCAAATCTGAGATAAATAAATCATTGATCAAAAAGAACTAGGAACATCAAAAATTCAAAACGGCTTACCAAAAAGCAAGGTCACAAAATCATCTCTTTGGTAAGCCAAATTCTGTAAATGAAGCTTAGTGATATTCCTTCTTTGTAATTCTGATTATGTTCTCTCTGTTCGATTTGAACAACAAAACAAGCTCAAATCTGTTATCTGAAGAACAACAAATCAAAACCCTCGATTTTCAATTCAAAAACACTAAGAAGAGAAAATTCCTAAATTTTAATCAAAATCCCTGATTTCAATTATGAAGAGGAAAAATTCAAAACTTACATTTGTAGATTTCGATTTTGATTGTAAAAGACTGTGACAGTGGTGGTTCGGTGTGATTTGTCTACGACGTCTCGATGACGGCAACGTCGTAGCCGGTGTCGAACGAGAGAGAACACAAGTCTTTTTTCGTTTCCTTTTTTGTTAGGTATATTTTTAACTGAGGGTATTAGAGTCTTTTGAATAGTTAATGGATGCTATTTAAGTGATTTTCCGTTTCAGAGTCTATTTTTGAGACAAAAACTCAAAAGAGACTATTTAGAAGAATTTTCCTTATATATATATATATATATATATTTCGTGTTGTCTTGATATAATTTAAAAAGTGAATTTAAAGTTGTTTCCTTATTGTTTACATTCCATTTAAATCGTTTTTTTCTTTGCATGGAGAAAACCAGAGGTAACCATGGAAGATAAAGATGGAAAAAGTGATATTAATACCTCATAGATTGATTAAGGTGAAGAGGAGAACCACTCTTGGAGTGGAGGTGGAGAATCTGACAACAACTCATGAGAAGGAGAGACTGGTTCTGAAATCAGTTTATAGGAAGAGGAATTTGTTGAGGAGATTAGCACATAAGAAGAACCAGAACCACCAGACCTTTACCAGCATGAGATCAAATCCACTGATTAGTCTTAGAGAAAAATCTGACCAAGAAAATAACCATGAAAGCGAGTCATGGAAGGAAGAGACTGAATCTCAAATCAGTCTAGCAGAACAAATGCACTACCAAACCCATGAAGAAGACAATCATGAAGTAGAAACAGAGTATTTTATTCCTTAGGAGCCAGAAGATGAATCTGAAGAGAAACCATAACCTTGGCAACATCAACTGAGTTAAGAAACCAACTCCCAGATCAATTTAGGAGAAACCAATCAATATGAAGAAGAGTCTTGGAATGAAGAGGTTGAACCAGGAGATACATTTGGTGATGACTCTGGACATGGAGAGTTGAATATGGAGGAGAAACCATGGTGTGAAGTACCATACTCTAACCAGAAGGAACAACACCAAGATGAAACTGATTCTCAAATCAGTTTAGACTATTCTGAAGAGAGTTATGACGTTGAACCAGAAAGTGAGCAAGATTCTGCTGAGGAGAATGAAGTCTTAAATAAGGCTGGAAGATATGATAATGATGAGTATGAGCCAAGATACATCACATGTTCAGGCTATAATCAAGGGCCATAAAACTACTTCAGATGGGAGAAAGACATGGAGGATTGGTTCCAAGCCAACAATATTCCAGAGAAGAGGAAGACAATGTATGTTAGGAGAAACTCTAACCAAGAATGCTTATAAGCATTGAGAACAAGATACTTGTCTAAGGCGTGAGTTTTGCCAACCAAAAAATTATTGGGAAGAGATAAAGAAATTTTACACAAGGAGCTTGTTGAAGATGCTGAGATCAACCAAGAATCTGAAGTGGAGGATTATGCTGAGCTAGATAGATTGATCATGGCAGTCTTTTCAGCCCCAGAGGCTAAATCCAAAAAGACTCGTGAACCTAATTTGTGGGATATTATTTGCAACACGTCTACCAGAATGAAAAAAGTTAAGGAAGCTGTTAAACTTAAGCCAAAGGTTAAACCTAAGGAACCAACGGCTGTGAATAAGAAGGCTAACCAGCAAGAGAAGAGTTCACACCAAAATTCACTGCAATTACCATAGGTACACTCTATATGTCCAAGGGCAAAGAAAGTTTTACAAATACCCAAGGAGAAAACAGAGCAAAGACAGCACAATATATAAAAACACACTAAAGTTGTAGCTAAAATTTCATTTTGTGAATCTTCACAACGGTGACCAGCAACAACCAACCAGGGTAAGTACCCTAACTATAATACTCTCAAAGATAAGACATGTTATAGATGTTACAAGAGAGGACACTTTGCTGCGATTTGTCCAACTAGGAAGTTACTAGATATTGCATCACCAGACTTGAAATCAGAAAGTAATAATCCATTTATGTCAAATCTATCAATTCTCATTCCTAGACTCATACATTTGTCTTTGCCAAAAGATATTGATGCATGAATACTAAGGATCAAGAGATCAGTGCCTTACACGTGGCCCCAAAACCGGAACAGGAACACTGGAGTACACATAGGCGTGAAAGAAATCACCACGGACCATAGCTCAAACATGAAACAAGAGGATACATCAGAAACACTTACAATGTGTTTTCATACCAAGAGAGAACAAGAAGTTGTTACCAGCAACATCTTGATTCAAGAAGAGCCACCAGACCAAAAACCACCAGCCAAAGCGCATGAATCATACAGAGGAGTAATCATGTCATTCCTGCTTAAAAGAGAGCCATCAGACGTGCCAACCAGAATCAAACCACAACTAAACTGAGGTAAGGTTCTAGACTCACAAAAGAGGATGAAGGCTAACTTGGCTTATGTTGGTGCAGATTGTATAGTTTTGAGGTCAAAACTTCTACAAGGGGAGGATATGATGAGGAAATCAAGTCATCATAAACCATGGAGGAAGGAATCATGAGACATGAAGCTAAAGAGAGCTAAAGAAGACAATCAGGATATAAGTGCTTTCAAAATGCCATATATCACCATCCAAAAGGAATTTGACAATAAAACCAACTGCTCTGAATTCTACACTCATCAAAATTTCCAAGCCAAGTAGAATCAGCTTAAAAGCTTCACGGACCAGAAAGTTACACAAGATACAATATGGATGTTCTCCAGCCCATTTGATTACAAGTATCATCACTTTGAAGACCAATGCAGCCCAACAAATATGCGGCCTACACCAAAACCAGTTATGGAATTCAAGGATCTCGAATGGATCCAACAAGCCCAAATAAGGAGAAATGGCCAATAATATTTGGAGATATGATCCATTTCTTAAAATGGGTCAACTCAGTGTCATTTATGGAAAATATGGAAAATATTTGATTTTCTCATTGTCAAACCAAGTCTTGGCGACCACGAGAGAGTACTTACCATTCCGTATCTACTTCAAACTTTATTCCATGTACCAGCATGCAAGAGATCTTGAGAATCTCTTCATACCACAACTTTCTTTTTTTGGAAGCGTTCACACTAAAGGAAGAAATGATCACATTTTGCACTTTAGTCCTCCAACGTCTATTTCTTCCAAGGTGATGTGTTTTGAAGTCATTCTTAGGTGGGGTATTGGATCTAGAAGTTTGATGGAATTTGAAGGAAATATAGTTTCCATTAAATTCTACTGTTATTCAATTAAGGATTTCATCAATTCTTTCAAAATCTTGTGTTATTGGATTAAAGATTTGTAATCAATTTTTAAATTCTTTTAAATTCTTGTGTTATTCAATATTTGGTAGATTTTGTAGTAATGTTATTTGGAAAGAATTTAATGGAAAATGTAATGTAAAAATGTGAAGAACCAATTCCTTACCTTTATGAAGAGATTTGTCATTGTAACTCATGCCTCTCCACTATCGTTGTATAATTGTAACTCATGACAAAATATTTATTTTAAAATAATTTAAAAAAGTGACAAAATTGAAATAACACAAATATTTCTCAACGTCAAAGTGCTAGTATAACAAATATACTCGTATTTTTATTTGCACTCCCACCTTAAAACAAAAGATGAATAACATAAATATCTTTTGTAGATGTTTTTATAAAATCCCTACAAAACAGTACTTTTAGTTGTTGTTGTTGTTGACAAAATATTTTAATCAATAATATATCACAAAATCTAAACAAATTAGTACGTATAGTTTTTTAAAAGAATTTTTGTTAGATTCTCTTCTATAAATTCTAGTCAACTTTATATCAAAAAAAAATCCCTATAAAATAGTTCATATCTATTTTAGGAAAAAAACTTTTTAGATTACTTCACCTATATAAAGCATTGTTATCATATCACTTCTCAGATAAAAAAAATCCCACGTAGAAAAGGTTTCAACAAAAGTTAAAACAATAACTTTTGTTTTTGTTTTTTTGTTATCATATCACTTCTCAGATCCTCTTCTATAACTTTTGTTTTTGTTTTTTTGTTATCATTAGTATTCACCGTTTGTTCGTATTGTTTTTCTTTATAAGATAATCATTTGCATATATCTATGTAAAAAATGACTAATATATATATATTCATTTTTATTAGGATGGAAACTGGAGAAGCTTCACAACCACAAAAAGTTAAAGGTGTTTATTTTCCATGGACATCTCAAGAAAGTCAATTGCTGAAACGTCTTTTAGTTGATGGAATCAGACGAGGATGGCGTGATTCAAATGGCTCCTTGACCAAAAGAACAATAGAGACAAAGGTATTACCGATTCTAAACAAACAGCTAGGATGCAATAAGACTCACAAGCATTACTTGAATCGAATGAAATCCTTGAAAAAAGAATATCAAAGTTATTCAGACCTTCTTAGATTTAGCTCTGGTTTTGGGTGGGATCCCATAACTAAATCGAGATTTGCGATTTTTAAATCTGCATCTCCTTTTTCTTACAAAAAACAAGCTGGATTAGTATTGGCATGTACAGGGTTGTATAACTTTCTGCGGAAGGAATGTCGATCAGATGTAGGTGAATTTCCTGTTGAAGCAAATGTCCAAGAAAATGCAACGAATGCAAATCAAGTTATTGGAGAAGAACCTTTGGGAACACAAGAACAAGATAGAGAAAATGCAAATGCTTGGAGAACAGCCATTGGAGAAGATATGTGGAGAGATGTTATGGATTTAGATGATCAATAAATTTTTATTTATTAGTATTATGCATTTTAATAAAATTGCTACAATCAGTGAACTTTTGTAGTAGTAGTATTATGCACGTTACCTTTTCAATATAATAAAGATTCAAAAAATTTATAGATTTTAGAGAAATTGATATTCTATCAAATTTATGTGCATTCCTTTAAAATCTATAAGAAAAAGTAAACATGAGAAATGCATTAAAATCTCATCAAATCTTTTAAACTACTGTGGGAATTATTATTTATGAATTCTATCAAATTCTATTAAATTCTTGGATTGAATACCACCCCCTAAGTCATTCTGGAAGTCCCAAAGACACACCACTTCCTTCCCAAGCTATCTAGATATAAGGAGCCTCCAACTTGCCTTATTTGGCTGGATTCAACCATTAATCTCCAACGGTCATAATATCATCCCTTTCTGCGATCTGTTTATTTTTTTATACTTTATTACTGTTATATGCGTGTATCATTGTAAATCATTTTTCAATCAACAAGTTAATACAAAAGATCGTTTTTGTTTTTTTTTTTTGGTCAAACACATTCATTCATTCGTAATGTTCAAAAGAACTCAAACTCCATCGACGGAGGAGGGATTACAAGATAAAATGGCACATAATGCCTAACGTTTGCCAAACAAATGGCTACACATGATAGAAGAAGATACAATTTATCAAAAGAAATTAAAAGAAGTCGAAAAATAATTAAGACTCCAATAACTTCTTGATCGACTGCATCCAAAGCACAAACAAGTGCTATATGCTCTGCAACAGGGGCAGAGAAAGCTGCAACAAAGGCAGGGAAGACAATAAACCAGGAGGGAGACCCTTGCAATACTGGTAAGTCTTGAACATCCAGACCACTTATACAAAGTGGAGATTTTGGAAAAATAAAGTGCTCCACAAAGGAGACAATATGACAATAGTTATCTGAAAGAAATGGATTCACTGAAAGACATGATTTAGCAGACCATAACCTTTCAAAAGGCCACCAATAAAGAGCAGCAATACTTAACACATCTGAACCCATATCACAAACATAATAAAAGCTGCATACTGCAGTAAGGTGTTGCACTGAGGCAATAAAGATGTCTCTGGAGGAGACTACAGGTGAGCCAGGAATCATAACCGATATTAAAGACAAACAGTCCAAATCTAAGAACCTAGAAACAGTAAGTCTTACACGATGTGAGGCGGCATCTGAAGGCTGGGAGAGACGGTAGCATGAGGCGACGAGGAGATATAGTGTGGGACAGTAGCCTGAGCCAATGGTGAAAGATGGTGTGAGCTGATGGAGTAGGATAGAATGAGACGAGGTGTAACACGGAAAGAGACTCAAAGCAGTAGCAAGGGATCTGCACACAGCAGTAAGGATTCGCACAAAGGCGAGAGACATGTCACTAGAGGACACAAGCGGCTCAACCAAACAACTACAACCATGAGCCCAAATTGGAAGCGAAGCGTCCAAATCTAACAAATGGAGCAGAACCGGCTGAGAAGAGAAATAGAACAGGGGGGGAGCACGTGTGTTGACCGGATCTGGAGGATCTGGTGGTTCCGGAGGGTCAGGTGGAGAGAGCTTCACAAACAGATCTGAGAGATCCTTAACCCACGGTGGATTTGGGGACGCTCTGAATCTTGGTGAAGCAACCAGAGGCAGAGACATGGAAGCAAGGAGGAGGGAGAGGAGAAAATTCTCGTTGATAGACGTGAGGCCACACCAACAGCGGCGGTAGGAAAGGAAGCCCTAATCGCCTTTTTTAGAGAGAGAGCGCTCTGCGACTTTGTATCCAAATCGTTTTTGTTCAAAGATAGTTTCTTTGAGTGTTTTTGTCTTTAGTTGTTTAACTGAGAGAGTTGTTTCTGCTCTATAGACCCACGGTTCAGAATTGTTTGAATCCACAAACAATTCAAGATCACCAGGGATTGAGAGAGTCAGTCACACCAAACGATTGAGAAATCAAAGGCTTCATCACCATCTCTACCAACACCCATCTTCCGCATAGCTAATTTGGATCACTCTTGATCACCTTGTGAGAATAGAATTTGGAGAGATTCCCAATCTTACATCACTTTCTATATGTCTCTTGACCTCAAAGTTTTAGAGAGTAAGAGAAGTGCGCAGAAACAGAGGCTTCTTACTCTTTAGGTAACTAACAATTTTAATGTTTCTGGTAGTTTCATCACGATTGTTTGTTGGGCCAACAACTTCCCTGTGCTTTTAATAAATCACCTCCCAAATCACACTCTATGTACTCTTTGACATGGCCCATTCAAACATTAATGCCTCATCTGTTAATTTGTCTCTCTATCAACTATCAAAAGGATTATGTTTAACGCTCTTTTATACGATTCCTTGTGCAAAAGAATCCTATTATAATCTGAAACATGTGATTCCAGAATTGGAACAGATTGAGAGAGAAATGTGACGGAGATGAGTAAGTTCAAGTGTGTGTATTTATCGGATAATGCCACAATTCAACCAGCACAGAAGTACAGAATATTACTAACTAGTATCAAGCTCTCTGCATTGTTGATTTTTATGTGTATGTGCTTGTGAAAAGTATGTAATGTATATATCTTTGGAAATAGCACATCTGGCTGATCCAATTCCGCTCATGCTAGTAGTTTAGAGCAGATTGGGGAGCTCGGATTGGCTATAGAACCTGCAAGCAAGCAACATCCTCATGTGTCAAATTACATACTAGATACATCAATGCAATCTGAGACCTTGTAAGACGTACATATGTCTGCTAAACAAGGTTGTTTGGTGGCTGGATCTTCCTCAAATGTAGGAGGTACTTGCCCGTATATCATCTCACAACTCATATCTTCAAAATCTACAACAGAAAATGGGAAATACTGTAAACAAAACCCCAAGATTAGAGGAGGAAGAAGGGATTAGATGGTGAGAAAGAGATTACTTACTTGGGTTCATGGTGAGTGGGAGACCAAACTCATTGGTGAAGAAATCTTGTGTTGGGATCTTGCACATATTCACACACATTCCTACACACCCACTGTTCTCCAGATACCTTCAACATCAACAGTAGTCAGTAGGAGCTAAAGCAAAGTCTGTGATAATTTTGAACATGACAAGAACAAGTAGTAGTTAAAAACATGTTAGAACACATACCTGCATTTCTTGATACGAACACCACTTCTCTGTTTCACACCATTCACTTCCACTTCTATAACCTGAGAAGGACCAACCAACCAGTGAAAGAAAGGCACCGTAAGAGCTGCATTGAACTCTGCTGCCCATTTCGTGGGTGGGAACAGTTTTCGAAACTGTTCAGGAGCACCAGGAGGAAGAATGGAGAGGAGAACCTCTCTCACGGCCTCTTGCTGCTGCGATCTTGATCGTCCTTGCACCACTCTCTTTGAGACCGCAACGAAGCTCTCGTAGTCGTATTCCCAAAACTCTTTCTCCTTCATCTCATTCTTCTTCTTCAAGCCACCAAACTTGTCCATCTTCCTCGCGAACAGCCCCATGAACACTCTCTCCGCCAAACCATCATTGTATCTAGTCTTCTGCCCTACCGGAGCTGGCTCTCCACTCGGCTCAGCGATCCCACATCGGATGCTGCCACGTCGTCCAAATTTGAGATGAATTGCTTGGAAACCAGTAATAGCCGCCATGGATAAGATCTCCCCCTCTCTTTGTGTCTGGCTCTTCCCTGCCAACGTACTCTATTTTTTTGCTACATTAGTGGCCACACACAACACACACGCAAAAGGGTGAGACAACTTACAAGTGTCCACTTTGTTTGCCTCTTAAACAGATTTTTCACTTCAGTTTCTTTGTGCTATATTTTGTGTGGATTAGAAAACACTTTGTTATATCCAATTATTATTATTCAAGAGAGACTTATCATACTATTAATTGAAAACACAGTGAAAATGTTATAATTTTTATGGACAATTCTTTTAAATAGCACTATTTTAAGTTTTAATCACAAAATAGTCTTTTTTATTTTAAAAATTTTAATATTTATTTTTATTTTTTAAAATTTGAAACCCTAACCCCAAAACCCCACCCCTTAACTCTAAACCTAAGTCTAGAATAGTTAACCCTAGGAATATAAGTGTATATTTACCTCTTTAATAAAACATTTTGGTCATTTTTCTTCATTGTGTGCTATTTTTGTGACAAAAACTTTTTTACGACTATCCTATGGTATTTCTCAATTTTTATTGATTGATTAGCTCATCATAGTGACTCAGCTAAATTTAATGGTGATTCAATTAATTTTTGTTTTTCAATCACCATTAAATTTAGCTGAGTCACTATGATTTTGAGCTAATCAACCAATAAAAATTGAGCTAAAATACTTAAAAATGTATGTAGTTGTAGAGTTGTAGGATAGGTATTATATAGTAGTTTATTTACTACATTTAGCAATTTATATAAAAAAATTGTTTTGGTCGTATGTATTTGAGGAAGAAACCACTTACATTGTGATTTTGGTTTTTAAGAAGAAGTAGCGGTTGATTGTTTCTAGTTTTTAGAATAGCTTTTGGTTTTTATTTTTTCAAAAACTAATTTTTAACCAATCAAGTTTTTTAAGAATTGACTTTCCTAAAATCTAGAGAAACTAGTTTTTAAAATAACTATCAATTTCTAAACAAAAACCAAAAACTAATTTTTTCTAGTTTTGTTGCTTGAAACTTTTTACATTTATGTATTATTATTATTACAAATATAACTTACGTAAGTTATTATGAATAATACCTAAGACACCTTACTAAGATATGTATTATACGTAAGACACTTTACTAAAGATTTTTAATTGCTAACAATATTCCTTGAGCACATCTATATAAGACATTTACATATATTCTTATTATAACACAGTTTTTACTAAAACTATAACAGTATTTGAATAATATTTTATTGAATAATAAATTGGTCACATTTTAAATTTAGTATTGTAAATTACATATATGCTAATCATAGTAAATACTTTTGTACTAAAACTATTATACTATTTGAATCTTACTTTTAATAATAAATTGATGTAAACAAAATAACTCCTATAATTTTTTTTTAACTTATCAATAAAATAAATTTATTTATTACAAAATATATATACATATATATATATATATATATATATTGTTGATAACTTTGATTTTTTAGGTAAATTAATTTTTATTATTTCTTTTACAATTTCATACATATGAGCTATATTTCCTATTTTTTTAGTTTTACTTAGTATCTTTCTTTTAATCTTTCATACTTATAATATTTCCAATTTAAAATAATTTTATTTTTGTAATTTTTATTTAATTTTTTGTGAACACTTTTTTTAACACCTCAAGTTTTTTATTTAAATAATTTTGTTGAATAATTTTATGTGTGTTTTGATGATGTATTTTATTTTTTTATTTTTTAGAATAAACATTTTATCTTGTATAAAAAATAATTTAATTAATTTTAAAAATAAAAATAAAAAAACTAAAAACCAAAATCTAAAAACAACCATTCAAGAATTTTAAAAAGCTGAAATCTACTGCAAAAACAAAAATCAAAAACTGAAAATCTAAGGTGATGATTGTTTAGATGGTTTTTGGATTTTAGTTTTTGGTTTTTGGATTTTAGTTTTTAGATTTTAGATTTTAGTTTTTGATTTTTAGTTTTTGATTTTGCTGTAGCTTTTAGTTTTTCCAAAAACTTGAATGGTGATCCTAGATTCTAGTTTTTGGTTTTTAGATTTTTTTTTAATTTTTTTTTGATTTTTTTGAATATTTCAGTTTTTTAAAAGTTTGATTTATAATTTATTTAATTTTAAGATTATTTATTATTTTTAAGAACTTCACTTGTAAGTTAATTTCTTTTTAAGCAAACTTAAAATTACGAAAATAAATATCATTTTTAATAAATACTATCAAATATATCTCGTAAAAATATGTAAAATTTATATAAAATAATATTTAAATAATTAATTATATTTTTGACAAGTTTTTGAAAATGTTCATATTTAATATTTTCATATTATAGATGTTAGACAAATTATTTTTACTTAACCTAATTAAATAGTATATAATTGATAGTTAATTTATTATTTAAATATGATAAATAAAATTTAAATATGTTTTTATAAGTTTGAAAATTGTATAAGTGTGGAAAACTGTATAAAATTATTTAAATAGATTTTAAATTATTAGTTTTTCTAGAATTAGATTAATGATTTTTTGGTATATATTTTTAAAACATTAACTCAAAAGTTAATTTTTTTACCAAAACTAAAATTAATAAAATAATATATATTTTCTATTAGATTTTAGATGTCAGATAAATTATTTTTATTCAACAGGAAATGTTCGGAACAGAGAACTGATTTAGAATAATTATTATAATATAATCAGTTTAATTTATATAGAAATTATTTTGTTATACTAATGCATTAATATAAGAATATTTTAACAAAAAAATGTTAATTTTAAGTGTCTAAAATGTCATTCCTTTCGCTTGTCCTGCGTTGTACACTTATCTTGCTTCCTTTCCTATTACCTACATCAGCAAGTATTCAAAAACTTTTATTATTTTATATTCTTCTAATTTATACTAACAAGAAGAAAAAAATTGACGTAGATGTAAAAACTAAGGTGATGATTGTTTTAATAGTTTTTGGATTTTGGTTTCTAGTTTTTGGCTTTTGACTTTTGGTTTTTAGATTTTAGATTTTGATTTTTGGTTTTTGATTTTGCAGTAGATTTTAGTTTTTTGAAAAACACGATTGGTTGTTTTAGATTTTAGTTTTAGTTTTTGGTTTTTCTTTAAAATTAATAAAATAAAAACATTAATACATTGTTTATTTTAAAATAATAAAAAATACTGTCATCAAAACACATATAAATTGTTTACTATCAATATATAGTTAGTACACAATATTACAACATAAATAATTACTTTAAAATAAACTAAACTAAACAAAATTTAAATATATTTTTAGAAGTGTATACATTTATATTATTCAAATATTTTAAAAAATAAATAATAATAGCTACATTTTAAAATAAAAAATAATTTCTCTGTAATAAATATATAATACTTATAACTGGCAAACTTAATTAACTTTTCTATAAGGTTTTCGGTACAAAATATTACTCCCTCCATTTCGATTTAATTGTCGTTGTAGAGAAAAATTTTTGTTTCAAAATAATTATCGTTTTAAAATTTTCATGCAAAATTTATTCACAAGATTCTCCATTTTATTTTTCTATTGGTTGAAATATGGTTAGGTGTATAGGTAATTGTGTTTTTATTTTGGAAATATACAAAATTATATTTTTTTAAATATGTGTGCATAAACCTAAAGCGACAAGTAAAATAAAACGGAAGTAGTTATTACAACATAGACAAAACTCTAAAGTTAATTTGAATTATATAGAATATTATTTGTAAACCATCTTGTTCATGCATTTTTATAGTTGTAGATGTGATTTTTTAATATATAAGATAATTAATATATTGCAAAAAGATGAAAACAATCGTAGTACTAGAAAATCCAGTAAAATGTGGATTCTGGTTTTTGTGCACAAAATGGTTGACAAGTTGAAAATCTGGTTTCCCTAAAAAATAGGAAATCTATTTTACTTAAATCTTGATTGGATGAAAACTAGATTTTGGAAAAATAAAATCTAAAAACTACTATAGAATCTACAAACAATCAACCTCTAAGGAAACATGGATTGTAGTTTTTGTTAAGAAGAAGTAGTTATTTTCAAAATCTGGTTTCCCTATAGTTTAGGGAATCTATTTTTTAAGAATCTTGATTGGCAAAAAAATAGATTTTTAAGAAACAAAAACCAAAAACTGTTGTAAAAACCACAAACAATCAACCTCTAAATCTAAAAACTAAAAGCTTGAAACCAAAAACTAAAAACTAGAAAACAATCATCACCTTAGCAAGAGGAGTCAAAAACTAGATTCCTAAAAAAAATAGGATAACTAATTGACTAGAATTGTGATTGACAGTAAAGTGGTTTCTGGAAAATCTAAAACTAAGGTAGAAACACAAAACAATCAAGCTCTTTAGTCTATCCCATAATTTTTTGTGCCCTTCTAGTCCATCCTATAATTTGATCCATCACAAAGCAAAAGGTAAAGAACTTACATTCTATGAGCAATTATTGCGACATACTAATTCGAAGAGTGATTCACCAACTCAATAGTTAAAACCTGCGCGGAGGCACTGTTTACAACAATTACGTAATGTTGTTTTGCTTCGGCCTACTTAGGGCCCATATACCAAGTGGCCCAAAGGTAGCTTGCTATCGGTTTTATTACCTTTTCAGAGAGAAACACCTTGCCGTTTTGTTTCTTAATTATAAGACCGTCGCCATATTTTAGTTGCCTTCCCCTCCTGCATCTCTTGAAACCCTTTTCTACCAAACAGGCTCTTTCGTAGCCCCTCTCTCACGAGTCACGACGAATCAGATGTTGCCCAGGAACATTAGGTTAAGAAAGGAGTATATCTACATGAATAACTTGGAAGGTGAAGAACGTCGGGTCTATGAGAAGAAGCGGAAGATAAGGGAAGCCCTACAAGGTCCACTGATTATTATTATTATTTTTCTTTTCACTCTGTTAAACAATCTATAATGAGGTTTTCATTAACTCGTTTCCCTTTCGTACGTTGTTGTTTTGATTTGGGTTTATGTTTGAACAGAAGGGAAGCCGATTCCTACGGAGCTCCGAAACGAGGAGGCGAAGCTTCGTCAGGAGATTGATCTTGAAGATCAAAACACCGCCGGTAAGAGTCCTCATGTTTTGGCGAAGCACTGTTGTGTCCTAAATTCTACTTGCAATACTATTGATATTTGATACTGAATCATTAATATAATTTGTTTCTCTTGAACTAATTTGGATGTTATTGTGAATAAGCTCGAGCCTCGAGGTTCCAAGTTATTGTTGTTCCAATACATAATTTCAATATATTCTATTCGAACTTGCGTAATTAGTATATATTCATTCTTTTTTTTTTTTTTTTTTTTTGAAAAATTAAAAGTTAATACGTTCATTCGTTTGGAACTCTTGTTGTCAGTGTCGTTGTTATAGTTTGTCTTAAAAGTGATAATCTTTGTTTAATCATGTTGTTGTGAAAGTAGTTCCAGTAATTGATGATGATCTTTGTTTAATCTTCGTTTGGAACTTGCGTAATTGTTGTGAAAGTAGTTCCAAGCAGTCATATTGATGATGAATATGCAAAAGCAACGGAAAAAGATCCCAAGATTCTGTTGACTACGTCTAGGGATCCAAGTGCTCCTCTAACGCAATTCGTTAAGGTATATATATATATATATATATATATATATATATATATAAAGTTTAGTTTCAGTACTCTTTTGACATTATTGTCTGGCTTGTTTTGTTCCGTGTTACTTTTTTTACAATGTTTTGGCTAGTGATTTTCTGATTGGTGATTGAATTATCATCTTTAATTGCAGGAGTTGAAGAATGTATTTCCTAACGCCAAGAGTATGAATCGTGGTAGTCAGGTATTTTGTCTTCTTCTGCCTTTCTGTACTCATCATCTTACATAATCTAGTTTTGTTTGCCAATTAATCACTGCTCCTGGTTTCTCCCTTTTGACCATTTTGTTTCCTGGCTTTAACTATCGCATCATGCTTTTACTTTACATCAGATAGTTATGCGTAACATAGGTTCAAAGTTTCGAACGTGTAGATGAGTTAGTCTATTGGGAGTGTGAGAGTAATAGTAACCATAAGTTTGCTGGCTTTGTAGTGACTTTTATACAACACAGTACCCATTTATATACTCACTTGTTTCTTTGTGGAGGTCATTGCTGAGATTATTGAGATGGCGCGTTCGCATGATTATAGTGATGTGATATTTGTTACTGAGAACCGTGGTAGGCCTGATGGTCTTATTGTCTCTCATCTCCCGTTTGGACCAACTGCTTACTTTCAATTACTTAATGTGGTAAGTACCTCTTTGAGCTAATGATTATTTGTTTTTCAAATCTTTCTTCTTTGCTTACTTAATCCAGAATGCCCCGTTGTGTTTAGGTAACGAGACATGAAATCCAAAGCAAGAAAGCAATGGGGAAGATGTCTGAGCAATATCCTCATGTCATTTTTGATAACTTTACAAGCCAGGTATATTCTCTCTAGAACAGATTCACTTCCTTCTTTACTCTGTGTTTTTTCTTTTACATGTTGATATTTTGACAGATGGGTAAAAGAGTTGCGAGCATGTTAAAACACATGTTCCCGGTTCCAAAACTGGATGCAAGACGTATAGTTACTTTCCATAATAAATCTGATTACATTTCTTTCAGGTAGAGTTTTGTCTCCCAAGATATTGCATCTTCTTGTTTTTTTTTTTTTGTGGATTCTTTTGCTAGAAAATGATTGTGGGCATATATAAAAATACAGGAATCATGTGTATGATAAAGGAGAAGGAGGCCCAAAATCGATCGACCTAAAAGAAGTCGGTCCTCGGTTTGAGTTGCGGCTCTACCAGGTATATTAATTCATTTTCTGTTTATTCTGTCTTGATTCGATTTGGTTTGACAAAAGTAAGTTGTATTTTAAAAATGTGTTATATATATTTCTGTTTATGTGGCTGTTACTTGGTGATAATTGCAGGTGAAGTTGGGAACAATGGAACAAGAGGAAGCAGAGATGGAATGGGTTCTTAGACCCTACATGAACTCTGCTAAAAGACGTCAGTTTATCGGTCAATTATGATTTGCTAAAATGTACCGCCTCAAAAACCAACACTTTTACAAATCTTTGTCAAAATTTGTTTTACCTTTTGATTTCGTTGGAGGAGCTGTTTAATCAACAATCAGTCGACTAATTTTTCTAATTTTCTAAAACAGCTAGTCCATGAAATCTAACATTATTTGTTCGATGATCTCGTGTGTCATTATCATATTCAATCTATACTATTATTTATGAAGTGATTTTTCGAAACGAAACTCTCACGTTGGAGGAGCTGTTTAATCAACAATCAGTCGACTAATTTTTCTAAAACAGCTAGTCCATGAAATCTAACATTATTTGTTCGATGATCTCGTGTGTCATTATCATATTCAATCTATACTATTATTTATGAAGTGATTTTTCGAAACAAAACTCTCATGTTAGAGCCGTTAATATCGTTTATACTTTAAAAAATTAAATATATAAATTAACTCTAAAATAAAAACTAATTTGAATGATTTTTATTAGATAAATAAATAAAATTAATAATTAATAATACTAAGAATTATCCAAAATCTAAAAACTATATTTTAAATAAAAAAATAATTCTTATAGATATTGTGTTGTTATCTAAAAATATTTTTTAATAAAAAATAAAAAATTAAAAAAACAGAAAACACATAACTAAATATTAATCAAGTAAAATCATTAATTTTATATAAAATGTTTATTCTCGCATGTGCGGGCGAAACACCTAGTATTCATAAAAATAAAATCTTTTTAAAAATATAAAATAACATCAACATGATTAAATTTAACTTTTATTAAAATTTATTTTTAGAAAATATTAAATGGCAATGACTTTTTGTCAATATTGTTTCATTAAAATTAGTCTTATGGGTTTTTACATTTTGGTATTAGATTATTACAAAAAAGTCTAAAGAAAATATGACAATAAGCCCAAAACCGAAGCGGTATTTGCTAAATCATTCTCCACGTGTCAAGAAAATAAGTTATTAGAGATACCACATGTCTTTCATGGAGAAAATATCAATTTCGGTCTCCGGTAAATTTCTCCGCCGTGTAAATACTCTTCTTCACCTATGTTCTTCTGCAATCACCACACCGTTGTAGCGTCTGCCACCAACCCGATACCAAATTCTTATGCTTTTCACTTTAACCGCAAATACTTGAGCAAAGAGACCTCGATCCATCGGATTTAATTCAGAATAAACTGAAATCAAGTCGAAGTAAGGCCCTTTACCGGACCGTTGAGAACAACGCCGATTCTCATGAATCTTCTTCATACACAATTCCATGTACCTATCAATATAGTCTCTCTCTTGGAGATGCTCCACTTAAACGTAATGAACGACTAACAAATGAAGCATAGACTGACTCTCGTAAGAAGAAATCAGAGTGAGCGGTGAAAGAAATTTTTGATTAAAAATTAACGTGATAAAGTTAAGTCCCAAGTCAAAAGCGAGAACAAACGATGATCCCATCATATATATCAGATGGCTATTAATCGATTCAAAACATGGACAAAATAAAATCTTGAAGAACAACCCTGTTTGAACCGACAAACACATCAAAAGTCGCCATGGGAAGCATTAATCCGACAAGTGGAAGAAGAAACTCACCAAACGAAGGTATTTACAACAAAAGAAACAAAAGACAAAAAGGTTTGGTGACTGGTGACTAATAATTCATATATCACTATTAAATTAACATATATATATATATATATATCACATTATTAAATATAGTTACAAAGAAACATTTAAATTAATTTATATATCATATTCAATATACATATATATATATATATTATCAAAAATAATCATAAATGTGTATCAATAAATATATAATTAAAGCAATACTAATC
This sequence comes from Sinapis alba, assembly GCA_012274485.2. Lineage (NCBI taxonomy): Eukaryota > Viridiplantae > Streptophyta > Magnoliopsida > Brassicales > Brassicaceae > Sinapis > Sinapis alba. The sequence goes on along the minus strand of MU105916.1, from coordinate 72,841 downwards.
AAATATTTTTTGTTGATATTTAAAGAATTTAAATTTTATTTAAATTTATCGATTCATTAGGTTAATTAAAAAATTAGTTCTTAACAGTTTAACATATTTTAATTAAAAACAAAAAAAATAAAATTTATTACAATTTAAATATAATTTTTTAAAAATAAATTGATAATAAACATATTAAAAATAAATAATCATTAAATATAATATAATGGAAATTTAAATTATTTTTATAAAATTTAATTATAACTCTATTGAAATTTAAATAAAATCAAAATGAAATAAGTTAACCAAATTAAAAGAAATACGATTACAAAATGTATTTTTGGGTTTATATTTTTAAATTAAAATAATAATAAAAATAATGTATAAATGTAAACTAAAGTGGGGTTTATTGAAACAAAGATTTGAAAAGAATTCAAGATTTGAGTAAATCTAAAAAAATCTAAGATTTGAGTAAATCATGTTACAAGTTTTATGGGGTTTTAAAAATTTTCACAGTTTTTGCAAAAAAAGTTTTTAAGAAAAATATAAAAATTTTATTTAAATTTTTATTTTTATTTAAGATAATATTTATTTTTTTAAAAAATTAATATAATGTGATATTTTATTGTTTTATGAAATATATAAAAGTTTTTTTAAGTTGATTTTCAAAAAAAAAATTTATTTCAAATATTTTGATTTTCTTTTGAAGAATTTTCAGAGTTTTTTTAAAAAGTTATTTTTTATTTAAAGTAATATTTTTATTTTTGAATTAATATAATTTGATATTTTTGTCATTTTATTAAATATATAAATATAAAAATATTTTCAAAAATCGATTTTCAAATAATTTTTTTCATTTTTTTCATTTTAAACATTTTAAATTTCTTTTTAAAAATGTAAAAATTATTGTTAGTTTTGAAAAAGTTTCAAATACCATATACGAGATGGTATTTCGATTCACTATTTTTTACTATGAAATAATATTTAAATTCTACTATATCTCTGTAATTGATTTTGTTGACATTTATATTTTTCAATAAGCTGAAATTTAAAAAATTTAAACAAATAATTAATCCAATAAATTTGATTTCACATAAAATTTATAAATTCTAAATAAAATAAAAGATGAAAAAATGAAATCTTCTAGGGTAAAATTAGGATTTTGATTCTTGGATGCCTACAAGTATAGCATCGATTGGTTGTAACCTCTTTCTTTTTATATAAAAATAGAAAAAAATATTTTCTTAAAGGTATCTGAGCAACCTCGAGGTGCTAAAGAAGTGCGATAGGAAATCGGATAATACAAAGTATATTATTGAGAAAAAAAACAATTTTTTGTTATTCATTTTTATCTTTATTTTTGTTTATTTTTGTTTTTCCGAATAATATCTTCTTCTTTGTATATATACACAGTACCAGGTTTCTCCTCTTCTCATCGATCGAGTTGTCCCACTTTCATCTGATCATCGGATCTCGGTAATAGCTTCCCTCCCATCGATTTTCTTTAGATTTTGATCATCACTCGAAGTAGTAGCTAGATCAAGTTTATTTTTTTCCTTTTTCTTTATTCATTTGCTTCCCCATTTTTTGTATTTGTTATAATTTAAATCGATTATTCTGGGCCATAATTTTTATTTTCATTTAAAATCTATCCTGTTTACACATAAAGTCATAGTTCGCCGCTTTGATAACCTGCGAGTGTTGATTCTGTGTATTGAGCGTTTTCTAGGGTTTATATAGTTCCCCGCGATTTTCAAGAGTTTTTTATTTATATTAATGGCTCGGTTGATACTTCCTTGTCGAAGTTCGTCGTCTGTGGCTAGATTCAGCCTTCTGGGTTTACTCTCTCATTCTCCTCCTGTGATTATCCTTTACTCTCTTTGTTTTGACTCTTTTTTAATTCCTTCAGTTATATATTCAAATCGATTAAGGTTCTTAAAGTTATGTTCTTGCATTTTGGATCGATGCTAAATGTAAATGATTGGGTTTGTTCGAGCTACTCGAAAGATTGTTAATTTAATCATGTTGATGATGATGAGGTTTGCTTTTAATTTGGTTGAAAGAAGCATTATAAATTCTTAGGTTACTATCGACTCTTCTGTTGTTCTCTTGTATTCATTTCGCTTTTGTAGTTTAATTATCTTCAACTCTTGTCTTGTAGCTTCCTGTTAGAAGCTGTTCACTTCCATTTCGAAGTTCAGCAAAGAGACTTGCTCACTACAGCCCCTTTCTTACTTCCCAGGTTTCTGATACTTTGTTTTGTTTATCAACTGCTACTTAATTTAAGTCGAGAATGATCTTCAATTTTGTTTCTTTGTCTCAGGTTACTTGTTTGAGCAAGAATCAGTTTCTATCACCTTCTGTTGATGTAACTCTCGATATCTTCTTTCCTTTATGATAAGTAGAAGTGTAGAACCCAAAATGCTTGATTTATGTTGTAGCTAAATTAAAATATTTTTCTGTTGTTTATGTCAGAAATATCAGCAAGACAGCAGGAGGCTGATTTGTTCTGTTGCCACCGAATCCGTTCCGGAAAAAGTTGAAGAATCCAAAATGGATGCACCTAAGGAAATATTTCTCAAGGACTACACCAAGCCTGATTACTACTTTGAAACTGTATGCCACCCTTCTTTCAACTCCAAATTGAGCGTATGTTTAGAATCACTATCGTTCTGATCTGAACCTTATTTGTTTGATTAGGTGGATCTGAGCTTCTCTCTAGGCGAAGAGAAAACCATTGTTAGCTCTAAGATCAAAGTTACCCCTCGAGTTAAAGGTACAACATTTAAATACATTACTAGTTTTTGACATTAACACTTTACTCAAGCTGAACATTCAGCTTTGTTTTTTACCCTTTTTTTTGGCCTTCACTTTAAGTATATCCCCATGGTGTATTATTTTTTGCTTTCACATCGAATTCTGAACAAGTATTCTGTTACCCAGGATCTTCTGCTCCCTTGGTCTTGGATGGGCATGACTTGAAACTACTTTCTGTCAAGGTTGAGGGGAAGCTTCTAAAGGTATCCATTTAAGCATACTCTGTTATTATATATATTACTCTTTTTTTTTTTCTTTTAGTAAAATCAACTTCGTAGGGTAGAAAATATGTAAATCAGTTTCGTTTGTTTACCTTCTCTCTATCTTTCACTTTGATTAGGAAGGGGATTACCAGTTGGACTCCCGTCATCTCACTCTGCCTTCACTGCCGGCCGAGGAGTCCTTTGTTCTGGAAATTGATACTGAGATATACCCCCACAAGAATACTTCACTTGATGTACACTTTTCTGCATCTGTTCCTTTACCTTTTTCTTTTTCTGAGATATTAATGAATTACCAGAACAAACTTAACCTTTCTTAAGTTTATTCTGTTAGGGTCTCTACAAGTCATCTGGGAACTTTTGCACACAATGTGAAGCAGAGGGTTTCCGGAAAATCACATTTTACCAGGTTAGTTGCGACTACTATATAATAAAAGGTGACTCCTGTTGAGAAAGTAAAATTGATGTTCTTACATAGTGTTTTTAATATGCAATGATTAGGACCGTCCTGATATTATGGCGAAGTACACATGCCGTGTTGAAGCTGACAAGTCACTTTATCCTGTATTGTTGTCCAATGGAAACCTCATTTCTCAAGGAGACATTGAGGTTAGTAAAATAGTTACGCTTTTTGTGACTAAATGTCCTCTCATCTATGTCCTTACTGAACGCATATCTCTTCGTTGAAATGTAGGGAGGTCGGCACTTTGCCTTATGGGAGGATCCATTCAAGAAGCCATGCTATCTATTTGCTCTGGTGGCTGGACAGCTAGCGAGCAGAGATGATACATTTACCACACGTTCTGGTAGGGAGGTATCTCTGAAAATCTGGACTCCTGCAGAAGATCTACCAAAGACTGCTCATGCCATGTATTCTCTGAAGGCGGCCATGAAGTGGGATGAAGATGTAAGTACTTTCAAAAGGCTTTTTAATATTACATTTGCGTGTATTTGATAGGGTATTGAATCTGAAATTTTTGTGTGTTAACCTTTTCCTCTAGGTGTTTGGCCTCGAGTATGACCTGGATCTCTTCAACATTGTCGCCGTTCCCGATTTTAACATGTATGAACAAATAGTGAATGCTATCCAAAATAAAGAGCTCATGCTTCCTGTCTTTTACTTTTCTTATTGTCGATAATAATCAAACTAATTGATTTTTGTTCGATTTTCAGGGGAGCCATGGAAAACAAGAGTCTGAATGTAATTCTACTTTGCTTTATAATAATAATAACGTACTTGTGCTGATATTCTATCTTGATGGTAATCCATGAGCTTCTCTATCTTGCAGATTTTTAATTCCAAGCTTGTCCTGGCATCTCCGGAAACTGCAACAGATGCAGATTATGCTGCAATTTTGGGAGTTATTGGTCATGAAGTATGTGATCGTACATTATGAAATTTTATATTGTGTATGATTTTTTTCTCTATTAAACTTGTCTTTCCTTGTTCTCTGCAGTATTTCCACAATTGGACAGGCAACAGGTCAACCTCATTTATAAATGATTGATTCTTGCATGTTGTCTTCCATTTTTGCTTATATGCTTGTCTGTACATTAACTTGCATAAGATTGACATTGTTATTAGACGGCCTGGTATATGACTAAACCTCTATTTGTGATGATAGGGTGACATGCCGTGACTGGTTCCAACTCAGTCTAAAGGAAGGTCTTACTGTCTTCCGTGACCAGGTACATTTATCCTTCATAATCTGTAGATGCGTATTGGAAAATGTTCTTTATCTAATTATACTTCTTAAAATCTTTACAGGAGTTTTCATCTGACATGGGAAGCCGTACTGTAAAGCGCATTGCTGATGTTTCAAAGCTCAGAATCTATCAATTCCCGCAGGTACGTTGTCTTGTACTCCTTTAGGCCACTACATGTGTTTGTTTCGTTTTCTTCAAGCTAAATGCTCTGTTGTATAATTCTTCAGGATGCTGGTCCTATGGCACATCCTGTTCGCCCACATTCATACATCAAGGTCAGAGATTCTTGTACTTATCTTATCTTGAAAATTATGAGGTACATGTTATGTTAGGTGTTGATAAACATTTTTTTCTGGCAGATGGACAACTTCTACACAGGCAAGTTCTTGTTCGCTACGAAGCCTGGGATTCTTTTGTAGGATTTAATTGGTTACTCTCAGTATTGTGCTCAAATCTAACGTGTTTGTGTTTTCTTAACTGTTCAAAACTTGGATTACGTGTCTGGCCATCAACCCTACTCTCTCAGTGACGGTAGGGATATAAAAATTCCTTTTCATATGTAGTTTCATTTGCTATCAGTCCCTTGTATATTAATTCTAACAGAATAATTTGGTTTTTGTTGCCTTTTCAGGTTTATGAAAAGGTTTGGCTCTTTGATATTAATGTTGCTGTTATATGCAGTAAGCAAGATTACCTTAGTTGACTGTATAATGTTTTCTTAGGGAGCTGAGGTTGTGAGGATGTACAAAACTCTACTAGGAAGTGAGGGTTTCCGAAAGGTTGCTTTCCAATACTCTTTTTTTTTGGTGTGAATCCAGTAGCTAGGTATTTATTTCGTGTTTCAGCTCACCTCTGTGTGTGAATGTATTGCAGGGTATTGATCTCTATTTTCAAAGACATGATGAGCAAGCTGTGACTTGTGAAGACTTCTTTGCTGCTATGCGTGATGCAAACAATGCAGATTTTGCTAATTTCTTGCAATGGTAAGTCATATTTCTATTTTGGAATGTCTTGTGATTTGTGAAGATTATTGGTTTCATTCTAATAAGGATATACAATATTGATGGTTTAGGTACTCTCAAGCTGGAACGCCAGTCGTCAAAGTGGCATCCTCTTACGATGCTGAAGCGCGTACCTTCTCTTTGAAATTCAGGTTCTGTTCTTGTCATGTCTTATCTATTTTGCCAAATAAATTTATACACCAAATCTAATGCCCTGCCATTGAAATTGACACATTGCTTGCTTTGTAATTGATAACTTCTCCAGTCAGGAGATACCCCCGACTCCAGGCCAGCCAACAAAAGAACCAACATTTATTCCAGTGGTTGTTGGTCTTCTGGACTCGAGTGGAAAAGATATTACACTTTCCTCTGTTTATCATGATGGTACACTGCAGACCATTTCAAGCAGCAATACAATACTTCGAGTGACTAAGGTCAGTCAAGAATTCCTTCTTTAAACCAAATACCTTATGTGACCTTTTGTAAAGTATGTAGTCTACGTTACATCGCCCTCCACTCTACTCCACATTCAGTTTTTCAAAATTTCTTTTCTGACCTTATGTTTGTTCAACGAACAGAAAGAAGAAGAGTTTGTGTTCTCTGATATATCAGAAAAACCTGTCCCTTCTATGTTTAGAGGATTCAGTGCCCCAGTTCGTGTTGAGACTGATCTCTCTGATGATGATCTGTTCTTCCTCCTAGCCTATGATTCAGATGAATTCAACCGGTATGTGCGTTTCCACAACATATTAGTTCTTCTTTTTGCTCTTCGCGCAGTTCGATCATTCAATTTTTCTGTATATTTAGGTGGGAGGCAGGTCAAGTTCTTGCAAGGAAGCTCATGCTAAACTTAGTTTCTGATTTCCAGCAAAACAAACCATTGGTTCTAAACCCAAAATTCATTCAAGGTCTCGGTAGCGTGCTTTCTGACTCAAGCTTGGACAAGGTATGTCTCTACATGCTCTTATCGACCACATAATCAAACAAAGAAGCATAGGATACGACTTTGTAATCTTTTTTTTCCTTAATCTATTGTGTAGGAATTTATCGCCAAGGCGATAACATTGCCTGGGGAGGGAGAGATTATGGACATGATGGCTGTGGCGGATCCTGATGCTGTTCATGCTGTTAGAAAGTTTGTTAGAAAGCAGCTTGCATCTGAACTTAAAGCTGAGCTTCTAAAGATAGTATGTGTTCTCCTCTCTACATAGTAAATTAAGGACCAAACTCGTATACACTGGAAGTGAGGACTTTCCTGTTTGTTTTTCTTTGAATCCGCTGCTTATTCAATGAAACTTCTCAATTATTGTTTATTTTGTGCAGGTCGAGAACAATAGGAGCTCAGAAGCTTATGTCTTTGACCACCCAAACATGGCGAGACGTGCTTTGAAGAACACAGCTCTAGGTTTGCATTTTTGCTAGTAATGCTTTTGTAAAAACGATTTTCTCTTTGCTCAAGTTACTAACTTCATTATGTTTTAAAATAATCCAGCTTATCTTGCATCCCTCGAGGATCCAGCATATGTGGAACTTGCATTGAGTGAATACAAGACGGCCACCAATTTGACAGACCAAATTGCTGCGTTGGCGGCTCTTGCCCAAAACCCGGGTAAAACCCGTGACGAGGTCCTTGCTGACTTCTATAACAAGTGGCAGGGCGATTACTTGGTATGGATCTTAAGATCACAAGTTACTTCTCTGTCTCCATGTTTAAAATATGCCATACTGAGATTTATCTGGCTTCTGATCTCAGGTTGTTAATAAATGGTTCCTCCTTCAATCTTCATCTGACATTCCCGGCAATGTGGAGAATGTCAAGAAGCTTTTGGATCACCCAGCTTTTGATCTGCGCAATCCAAACAAGGCAAGTGAATTCTCAAAACTCTCATTCACGTTCTTTCTAGCTCTATTCTTACTATGAAGCCAAACAACGATCATTCAGGTTTACTCGCTTATTGGAGGGTTCTGCGGTTCCCCGGTGAATTTCCATGCCAAAGATGGATCAGGTTACAAGTTCTTGGGTGACATTGTTGTCCAGTTAGACAAAATCAATCCTCAGGTTTGACTTCCAAATTAACTGTGTTTACCTTTGTAACTATGTTGACAATAAACATCCTTTACGACTTGTATTCTTTTGTTCTGTGTCTAGGTTGCTTCTCGTATGGTATCTGCGTTTTCAAGGTGGAAGCGCTATGATGAAACCCGACAAGCTCTTGCCAAAGTAACTGCAAAAACCACTCATGCCTTTTTTTCTATGACACGCACAACAAAACCATTAGCATTTCTCTAAGGGAAGATGTATGGATTAATGAAGCTGTTGTTTCTATGTTTGCAGGCACAGCTGGAGATGATAATGTCGGCTAATGGGTTATCTGAAAATGTCTTCGAGATCGCCTCCAAGAGTTTGGCTGCGTGAAGAATCTGTTTAAAAGACAATTCTACTCGTAACTATTTTAAGTTACTGAGAATAGCCCTAAATTACATCAAACGCATGCGCTTTTTATATCCGACTCTGAATTTGATGCTTTTTTAATATTATGAAACTTTTTTTACGATTGTTTAAAAAAATCAAACTTGAAGTGATGATGTGAGAAACCAAAACAGAATAACTAAATATGATATATATTCCTATGAAAAGATTTTTGTATCTAACAAATCAGATTATATTTTCAGGCCTTGGAATAAAAACAATCAAGGACTTCGTGAAACTACTCTTTCGTTTCAGCAGCTCAGTAGAAAAGTTAGGCTCTGCTTCGGAATCTTAAATCATCAAGATTAGATCTTTACAATATGCCAAAAGTCTGGCACGTTAGTTGTAGCATGCACTCTATAATCTATGAAAGAACTTCTAGTTTCAAATAAAGTGGGGAGATTTTCCGCCGTTGGTTCCTTCCTCCAATAGTTGAGTTATTTATGTGGAATTCGTTTGTTCATCCATAACTACTAAAAGTATGTTACGTATCCATGACTCATCTATCATATATCTCTTAGAGATTAAGACCTGGTGAAGATTTTGAAGTTCCTCTGGTTCCTCATTTTTATGATTAGCTTCAAACTAGGCATAACATTCTCTTTGAGTGTGTCAGACAGTTTTTAATGAATCTCTATCTATTTCTCTAAAAAATTATCATTTCTTGTTTTCTAAATATACCAGATAAGGTATGAATTTTTATCTAATTCAGGATCTTTAATATTATTCTTTTGCCAGAATAAATAGTTTATATTTGTGAAGTTGCTTGCACCAAAGGGGAACACCAAAGGTGGAGTCGGAGTTGCTGCATGTGCCCATATCTGTAAAGTTGGGGGGTATTCAAAGATGGCACGGTTTATGGTTTCATCATCCTTTCCACATCTAGGATAGTGGTTGTCACATCGCATATGGCAATGTATTAAGTTGTTTGTTACTGCTAGTTGTCCAGATATCATTTGCCAAATGAAATGTTTGATTTTTGGTGGAGTTTGTATCTTCCAAGCGAAAGTCTAAAGTTTCGTGATACTCAATTTTATCTGTGACTCTACCATATTTTTGTTGAGCAGGTTCATGGCTACCCAGTAGCCTGACTTAGCATTGTACCTCCCATCCTTTGTATAACTCCAGCAATAGTCATATCGATGATGTCCTTGACCTATGTCCAAAGATTGGATCAGTGGTATGTTCTCCAGATCGATATAGTTTTCAATCTTTTCTGAATTCCATCCTGTTGGGCTTTTTGTTATAAGTTCACTTATTGGCATCATTGGATTGACCACTAACGCAATTGGCCTAGCCGGTCATGTTGGAACCGTTGGTAACCAAAGGTCTTCCCAAACTCTAATTTCATGCCCGGAATGGACCTTTTGTTTGATCCCCAACAATATTAATGGCTTTGCTGTCATTATACGTCTCCACCATATGAAGGCTTATCCACCTTGTTTAGCCGCAAGGGCGAACTACATGTGAAGTATTTTCCCCTTAACACTCGTACCACTAATGAATCTGGGAACTGCACTAATCGTCATAATTGTTTGCCTAGAAGGTAAGAATGTTAAATTATGGGCTAGGACCTAACCCTCTTTTGTTTAATATAAGCCCAACTCTATTTTAACCCATCCCTTTTTAACTTTATTATAATCAAGGGTTAGAGCTGGTATTAGGGTTAACCCATTTAAATGGATTTTTTTTGGTTAAGTTCTAAGCATCAAATTAGAAAATCTAAGATCTAATATGATTTTCTCGCGAAAACTAAAAATCAAGTTTTATGCAAAAATCACGTTTTCTCACAAAAACCGCAAAATCGAGTTTTCCCGTCAAAACAAGAAAATTGAGGTTTCCAACCAAACTGTAAAATCGAGTTATCCTGCCAAAATCTGAAAATCGAGTTTTTTCGCTAAAGCCGCAAAATCGAGTTTTCTAGCCAAAACCGCAAAATCGAGTTTTCCTGCCAAAACCGTAAAATCGAGTTTTTCCGCCAAAATCGTAAAATCAAGGTTTCCCACCAAAACCACAACCATTAACTCTTTGTTAGCCATCAACCTATTCAACCATTAACCCTGTTTTGCAACTGCTCTTTAAGGAAAGGAAACAACTTTTGTTTCAAGCCACTGATCTCAACTAAGATAAGTTCCCATTCCCCCCTCATTTGTGATTCTCGTTAAGCTTTTGACCGCCTTCTTTACATGTCCAGGTATCTTCTTGCCGACAAGAAGTTAATACATTGTCCATAAGATTTCCCATAGGTCGTCAATGTTTTCATCACTTCATTGCATTTACAGGACTCCGCTTTACAGAAGAACATGCTATCATCAGCAAAGAGGAAGGTGTGATACTGGAGGGCTAGTGCGTGAGACGCGCACTGTTATCTTACCCTGATTCTCAGCGTGATTGAGAAGGCTAACGAGCGCTTCCGTACATAGGATAAAGATGAAATGAAACAAAAGATTTCCTTGACGCAATCCCCCTTTTGGGGCTATATTTCCTCTAGATAGACCTTTGAACAGGACATGGTATTTCACCGATGTTACACATTGCAATCCACTTGATCCAAAGGTCTGAGAAACCCATTTTCTTCATGACTGCATTGATAATTTCTCATTCTAACCGATTGTAAGCTTTACTCATATCTGTCTTCATTGTCATTCATCTATTTCTTCCACCATGATTTGTACGAAGAGCATGAAACATCCATGTGATATCAATACATTATCATATATCTGTCTTCCAGCAACAAAGGCTGACTGGGTTTCATATATTTGATCCACAATACTTTCTTTAATCTTTGACATAAGACTTTCGATATTATCTTGTAGCCCACATTGCAAAAACTGACTGGTCGGAAATGGGACATTTCATTTGTCTTTTCTTTCTTCGGGATGAGACAAATATTGGCATTATGCCACCAAAATGAAACTCATTTACCATACAGGTTAAGTCATGTTTCACAATGTCCCAAAACTTTTGATAGAACAGAGCTGTTAGGCCATCAGGTCTAGAGGTCTTTTCTGGGTACATTGCAAATAGAGCCAGTTTAACTTGCCATTCTGAAACAGGGGACATAAGATCCACATTCAGTTGGTCAGAAATTGTTGTAACATTTGCCAGTACCTCCTCAATGAGTTCATGATTGGAAGTTTCAAACATGTCTCTAAAGTAACTAGTAGCAATGGCTACTAGTTTCTGTCTCTTCTCTATTTAGTGATCTCATGAAAGAATTTGGTATTCAAATCCCTTTCTCTGATCCAAAATACTCTAATCTTCTTCTTCCAGAACCGTTCTTCGGATTTAAGAGCCTCAGTAAGCTCTTTTAAGGCTACCCCTATGTCTTCTGTTTTGGCATCATCATCCGAATAAAGTTTATCCACCTTTGATTTTAGTTCCTCGACTAATTTTGCAGCATTTAAATATTTTTATCTTTTCCGTTATCCTAATACTTTCCTGCATCTGGATATATGATCCATTATATTTTCATTAGTAGAGATGCCAGAGGATTTCCAACCATCGCTTCTCAAAATTTGAAAGTTTTCCTTTTCCTTGTTGGCTTGGTTAAGATATCTGCAAGTACTGGACGATGGTCCGATCTCCACATACTTAGGTACTGTACTTTCAAGTGTGAAAACTTCTCATCCCAATCCTTATTTCCAAGAGCATGATCTAAACGACACCGTACATAGCCATTGGGCCATTTTTCAGCCCAAGACAATTGATACCTAGTATATTGGAGCCCAAACATACCACAATCTCAGACCATTTGATTAAACGAAAGAAATGATGTATCAGATTGCTGTTTTCCTCATTTTTACTCATGGTATCCTGTTATTTCATTAAAGTTACCTGTCATAAACCAAAGATCATCTTTAGTTGTGGCAAAATGTGTAAGGCGTTCCCAAACTAGATCTCTTCTTTTTAAAACAGGATTCCCATAAACGAAAGTCATGTAGACATTTATTCCATTAGTGACTGCTTTTACATCAATCATTCGGTTATTCAAAAATAAAACAACTTGAAATTCATCCATATAAAAACAATGCTAAGCTACCACATTGGCCCATGATCTCAATGGTAAACAATTTATTAAATCATAAATCAGCCTGAATGTTCTGCAACATCGGCTTCTTATTCTGTCTCAGAAAGAAACAAGAGCCATGAGCGATGCTTCTGACACATCTACGTGAGACGTCAAAATGTAAGATCGTTCCCAATCCCTCAAAAATTCCAACTGCATATTTTCATGGATAATGATTTTGTGGATTTTTGGAACCCACAAAACCATTCCTAGTTTGCTTTGATTCGACAATCTGACTTCTCTTATACGTCCCACGAGATGAGCCATCTGTTTTTGTAGCTGTTGCATTCTGTCTGAGTCTTGGCAAAGCTCGCCTAGGTGGATGTTATTGCTGAGTAGAGTTGTTCGTAGGAAACAAAACTTTTGTTACACTTCTCGATTTGGAGGCTGAGTCCGGCTGAGTCCGGATGAGATTGTTCTTCAATTTTTGCATCATAGACCACCATTGCATTAACTATCTCAGCCACATGGGCAGTAGTAGCCAAGTCAGTATTCTTTTTACCGCTAGATAATACTTTCAGCTAGGGCGCCATGCTTGTGGAACGTCACATTAGTCTCATCACACACTATGGTACGCATTTCTGTGATAGGATCCACGATGGCTTTGGTCTGTTCTGCACTGATCTTATCATCAAGAGACTTATGGGGTCCTGCTTGATTGCCCCCTGAGTCACGAGACACATAAGACGATGACACCTTTGGCTCCTGGATCAACAAGGCTTTCTGTTTCTCACACCATATTGGAACTGACTTATGGTCATTCCGGTTTTGAACCTGAGTTTTCTCATTGACATGCCTCTGATTTCTCTTCTGTACTCGGTTGTAGGGGTTAAAGCGTTGTTTTTTTCCCTGTTGCCGATTGACATTACGACTTGAATGAGATGTTCGCATAACCCTCGAGCAACAGGCTTGAAACCTGACCAAAACGCGGTTTAGCTTGAAACCTCCAATCATGTCCACCAAACTTATCTGTCTAGTAATCGCTCCTTGTCGAAAAGGCAGTACCCACCGGCCTCGAGTTCTCTCTTGAAGATTCCATTGTTGTAAGCGCCGGAGCAACAGGCTCAAGGTCTGCAATCTTATTACCACAATGGCTTACTTTATGAGAAAGCATGCTACTGTTTGAACAACATTTCATATTGCAATTTGATGGATATTTCATCATCCTTTGACTTGATTTTCCGAGACAGCTTTAGGGGTTTCCTGCTGTCAATATCCACCTGCATCTTCCCCACAGTAGCTTCAACATCATGGACCAGCCCCAGTTTATCACATTGGCGTCAATATCCACCTGCATCTTCCCCACAGTGGCGTCAACATCATGGACCAGCCCCAGCTTTAGGAGTTTCCTGCATATTTAACGTATTGTTTCTTTGTTTTCTTTTAACCATATTATATAACAGATCCTGAACTTGATGCCTTTTATTTTGATATTATGCGTCTCTTAATAATTTATTAGCTTAATAACAGAGTTCCTAATTAATCAACCTGACAGATGAAATAATAAAAAGATATATACACACATGTATTATATTTATTATTTTTAAAATAAACAAAAATAAGAAAATAAATATTTATTATTGTAAACAAGGTGAAAAACGAAAAATATATTTTAAATATATAGGTATCGCATATATGAGAAAGAGACGAGTGATGAAGCCTTTATATTTGATCTTAAATTGTCTTACTTCTTATAGAAATGAAGGGGAAGTAGTGTATTTATACTGTCAAGAAATACATAAAATAATAGTACCTCGGTTGGTCAAAGGCAGTAAGTGAATGGATAATCATCTTTCATATTTTTCATCTTTGAGTAATTTACACTGTGAGTCACATTTGTAGTTTTTATAACATAATCAGTCAGTTTCTGCTACCAAGGTACTTTTGTATGAGAAAAAGACAACTAAACCCTCAACTTATTATAACACATAACAAATCAAACCAATTTTATTGATTGTCACGTGTTTTTTTTGCCAAGATTTTAAAATTTAAAATTCAAAATTCAAACTTTGACTCTCTCTCCTATTTTAATTACAACCACACATATATAAATTTAATATTTTTATTTCTTCATCTTCTTGTATCTTTTTACTTTCTTTGTCTTCTTCTAACCATACGCCATAGCTCTGAACCTCCAACAATTGATGTCATACGTCATAACTCCGACGAATTCTACATGAAAAATGAAATTTGAGAATGAAAAGAAGAACTGTAGCGTCACCCATAACAAGCAGCCAAACCCTAAAGTGAGTTCCGATTCAGATTTTCTTTGAATCTACTAATCTTTGTTTGTGTAACAATCAATTCTTAATTGATTATGCATGCATTTAGAGTTAGATCATCTATTAAGGCGAACCGTTTGAAGATTTACCCTGTGGAGAAGGAACAACATGGATTCATCTTCAGACCATCGATCATACATATGGCAAACCTCCTCCTTTCGTTGTCGTTGTTCAAAGGTCCCAAGGGTACTATGTTTAATTAATCGCTCTTTGGTTGGGAAAAAAGCAAAAGTTTTGGTGAAGGTTTAGTAAAGGATGTTGGGGAAGGTTTAGTAAAGGGTAGTTTAATATTATTTTTCATGACTGTACACATATACACTATAAGGTGTTGTCCACATGTACACTAACTTATACTTATCCATGGAGACATTTTGCCACAGACAAAATTCTTATATCTACATGTTTTGGATGTCTTTTTATTCTGTTTTTTTTTTTGTTTAATTTTCAGGATGTACCGATAAAGATAATGAGATTCTCTTTATGGTAATAGTTTCTTCTATGTTGAACTACGAAAGGAGACCATAGATACATAAATGGGAAGATATTTGCATCAGATATTGGGCTTACTAGAGGAGGCAAAATCAGTTTACTTATATTGTAATCTGTTACCGGAACTATTGAACAATCATATGCCTTTCCATTTTCTAGTATCGGAGAAAATATGATGATTTTAGAGTTTTTTGTTCAGTGAATAAGTTTTATTAATTCATAAGAAAAAAATTCAAAAACTTTGCATACAATATTGTTGATGAATATATGTTGTCATAGGTAGGTGTACATGTGGCTACAGAGAATGCGTACATGTAGATACAAAAAATGAGTACATGTGGATACTTATTGATGTACATAATTTGAAATTCAAATGTGAGCAAGCCATGTAACACAAAAATAGAAAACTGTTGATACACAATATTTCTTAACTTTGTGGATATTGTCACAAGTACATGTGGACAGCGGATATGTACGTGTACATGTGGATACAAAGAATGCGTACATGTGGATACACATAAATAAAAATTTCAAAACTTTGTGGATATTGTCACAGGTACATGTGGATAGAGGATATGTACGTGTACATGTGGATACAAAGAATGTGTACATGTGGATACAAAGAATGCGTACATGTGGATATTTATTGATGTACATAATTTGAAATTGAAAATATGAGCAAACCATGTAACACATAAATATAAAACTGTTGATACGCAATATTTCTTAAGCATAGTTAATCTGAATGATAACCTGGAATGGTCAATAATTATGATAATACATAAATAATTTAAGAGGAATCCAAAACAAGTTCAATTTAACCTTTTCTCTGTTGTAACTGTGGAAACAAGTTGAGATTTTTTTAGATCACCAGGCTTCATCAAATAGTAATAATAAACAAATACTTTTCTAAGTAAACGAACAAAGCATAGGAAAATAATACAAGGTGAGTCATACAAAGAAAAAAGAGCACACCTTTAAGTCTTCGATGAACCTGTCTAAATGCAGGCGCACACCACAAAGAAGCTCAAGTACAAACTCATTGCTCTGGGAAGGGATTTTAGTGTCTTCCAGTATGTAGGAACCGAGATTAGGATAAGTCGTTACTAAGCTGAACTTGAATTTCTTGCCTTCTTCTTTGACTTTAGGAAGATTCCAACTCCATTAAACAAGCAATCTCATGATATAATCGAGAGAGACAAGCACAAGACCAAGCAACCATAAAATTGAATTGTTTCCTGTGTAAAAATGTAACCGAACGAAGATATGTCCACCACCGGAGAGATGTGCTCACACCACCGGAGAGAAGTGTTAAATATCAGTCATTGAAATTGAACCGGAGCTGTCGTATTGTCACCACCATCAACGACACCGTCCACACCGAAGCCGTTAGCCGTAAACACCAGAAGTGAAGCATGTGTGCTTGAGTTCGAGAATCACTACCGTGAGCCAAACCAGTTATTCTCTCTTCTACATATCCTAGATTCTTCATCGGCATATCTCTTTGTTTTACACACAGTAGAAAGAGATTATGAATTGAAAGACAGATAAAAAGTCACAAAATTGACATGTATCTTGTATTTTACCTGCAACCGAGCTCATGGCCTTTGAGTATTATTATTTCAATAGCGAATCAGCTTCAAATTCTGAAGCTTCACATCTTCTCTGGACCGCTTGAAGTTCTTGCCACCGGCTTCTCAGAAAAACTGATTTTTCAGAATTTCTTGCTTAAGCAGATCAATTACAAAGTTCCTTCAATTATATGGTGAAGATCGAGACTGAAAAAAAAATCTGGAAACCAAATGATTAAAAGAAGAAGCTTTAGTCAAATTATACTTACGAGGTATATGATAGAAAGAAGAAGGGTAATATGGGGTTTTATATGTTGCCAGCTGTGTAAAGAACAAAATAAAGTGTGAAAAAGTGTCATAGTAGCGTAATGTGTCCCAGAGTGTTATTTATATTGAGAAAGTGACATTGAATGTAATATTTTCATTATCTTTTGACACACTGCCTTCATTATCCATTTTATATTACATATTGTCTCATTAAAAATCTAGTAGTGAAAAAATTATTGAAATAAAAATGAGGACGAATAAAAAATAGTACAATGACATAATTTTTTTTTGAGAATAATGAACATAGCTTTTTTTTTCATAGGTTACGCAAACGTTGCATTCTAATACCGTAAACGTGTTTTAGAATGATGTAGTGGGAAGAACCTTTGTAAACAAGTAGGCCGGATGTCGCATGGTCGTACATACTCGATGTCCACTTCTTAATTTTTTCGAGTTCTCGTATGTACGAGAAAATTTTGGAGGAATATGCTTTGTTCTGTCGCTCTTAATATGATTTTCTTTGAGTTGAGTCTCACAAGCCAGATTATCTCCAAATATTTTCTTCGGCTCTTTCTTGGCAACTATTCTGCTTTCATCTTGTATGTGGTTATTCATTGATCTAAGCCACACACATTCTCGACATGCTCCGTGAATAGCAATAGTTTATGCATGATTCAAAGAAGTCGCAACTACAGTTTATTTCTGGGAACGCCAAGAGATCGCGGTTCCACCAATTGTAAAACCATAGCTGGTTTTATGCATCTGATAAGTATCATGCATCTGCAAAATCAACCATACCAAACTTAAGTTTTCTATAATATATCAATCCTAAGTCAATTGTACCTTGGAGATAATGGAATATGTACTTTATTACGTTCCAATATCCGTGAGTAGGAGAAGAACTATATCTTGCAAGAAAGTTAGTAGCAAAACCAATATCATGTCTAGTACAATTTGAAAGATATAAAAATCCACTGATAGCACTTATATAGGGTACTTCTAGACCTAATATTTCTTCGTTATCTTCACAAGACTTAAAAGGATCTTTCTCAACATCAAGAGATCTATTTACCATTGGAGTACTCAAAGGAGTTGCTTTGTCCATATAAAAGTGTTTTAATAACCTTTTTGTACAATTTGATTGATGCACAAATATTTCTTCTCAGGAATGCCCTATCTGGAGCCCAAAACAAAAGTTTTCCGAGATCTTTCATTTTGAACTCTTCTTTCATATGAGTTCGAGCATCACCAGCCTCCTTTTGAGTTCCAGTTATGTTTAGATCATCTACATATACATCACTGATCACAAAGCCAGATGACGATTTCTTAGCAAAAACGGATGGACATATCACATTATTCACATATCTTTTTCTCAATAGATATTCACTTGAGCAATTGTATCACATACGTTCGAATTGCTTTAACCCATATAGCGATTGCTGTAATTTGACCAAACAAATCTCTCTTGATGTTGCTTTCAATGCTTATAGAATTTTCAATCGTTCAGGTATTTTCATGTATATATCATTATCCAGTGATCCATATAAATATGCTGTCATAACATCCATGAGATGCATTTCAAGATTTTTCTATACCGTTATGGTCATCAAAAATCTAGACGTAATTGCATCCATTACCGGAGAATACTTTTCTTAAAATAAATTCATGGTCTCTGAGAAAAACCCTGAGTAACAAGTCGGGCTTTTCATGTTACTTTATTCTTCTCATTTTTTTTTCACGAATGCCCACTTGTACATAACTGGATTTACATTTTTAGGCTCTATGACTCTAGGTTCAAAGACATTCTTTTTATTCAATGAGAGTAACTCAGTTTGTCTGGCCATTTCCACATCTCCAAATTATGTCTTCTATGACATTATAAAATGGACCTTGGATCATGATCATCATCTTCATGATCGATCTCTTTGGACACAAAAGGAGAACATTCCATCAACATCTTTGATCTTATTTCTGTTCCATACTTTTCATCCCAGACGTAGTTGATGAAAATCTCATACTTTTATGTTTCCTTCTCATCATCTGAAATTCTGAATCCTTATCTTTATTTGGTTTTTCTTGAACCTTTTTATTTATGCTTTTCTCAGACATTTTTTAATATCAGGTTCTTTTAGAACCTTTCCGCTTTGCTCCTTCAATTTCTTTTTCTTTTGGAGATTTTTATCCTTGGAACCCACTGGCCTCCCCCTCTTTAACTGTACCAGAGGTTCATTCATTTTATTTCTATCAGTTTGCCCTTCAGAAACAACAACTCTTGATGAAACATTTTCAGTGGGTATATATGATTTCGCCATCCTTCTCTTATATGTGAATGGATCTAGTAATTGGTTTGCCAAATTAAGCAAATGCACGAATTCTTGAACTTCCAATTCTCTTTGATTTGTAGGAGGATCAAGGTGTAACAACGACTGTGTACACCATGTAATCTCTTTAGGTATTTCTCTAATTCTTCCCACTAACGCTGAAAATTCATCCTCATTAAACGAGCAAACAACAAACCATCCCGTAAACATATAACCAGTTGACTTTCTTGGAGCGACTGCTCTCCTGGTTCTTATTGGCTGAGTTGGCGGCTATGTTCTCAATCAGCTCAATCGTTCCATTAGTGGTCTGAGTCATGAATTCTTCATTGCTCGCAGATTTTAGAGCACTTCGGTATTCCCAGTCTACTCCATCATAGAACACTTCCAATAGTTAGTCATTATCAAACCCATGGCGAGGACATTCCTTGCGGTAGTCATTGAAATGCTCCTATGCATCGCAAAATGGTTCATCATTTAGCTGTTTGAAGGAGGAGCTCTTGTTTCTCAAGGCTGCAGTTTTACCCTTTCTATAGAAGTGGCTGAGGAATGCTGATCTGATCTTCTCCCACGAAGTAAGTGAGCCAGAACGGAGCGAATTTAACCTTCGTACTTCTTTTCCATCAAGAGAAAACGGAAAGAGCATGCACTTGATGTAGTTGGGTGGTACTCCATTTGCGCGAGAAAAGCTGCAAACTTTTTCTAAACTCTCGATGTGCTCCATTGTCTCTGCCGGGAGACCAGTGAACACCTTTCTCTGTATTAGAGCAATCAAGGCAGGATTAATCTCGAAGTCTTTCCATGTACATGGTGGAGGAGTGATGGCAGAGGGCGTAATAGAGAAGTTATGCAGAAGGTTTCTATATCCTATCAAAGCATCTTCTCCAGCTGTTCCTGCTGCTGTGCATGGAGTAGGGAAGCTTGTTGAGCAGCTTCTTGCTAAACTTGAATGGTCTGCTTCATCTTAAGCATCTGCTGTTGCATCTGTTTCAACTCAGCAGCGAGTTGCTCATGATTGCCGTAGTCGCCCATTGTTGCGTTGTTCGGCCTTGTCTGTTGACGGTTTGTTCTTTCTAACCTTGGTAGCTCTTTGTTGGTAAGTGTAACTAATTCTCTTGATGCGCTTCACCGAGTATGACTACTGGTCATGCACCTGGATCATTAGCTGCAACAAAGAGGGTAAAGCAAGTTAGATGTCTTAGATTAAATATATAACCGAAATAAAGGTAAGAAGCTGATCCCAGTCACAATGGCGCCAAAACTTGAAACACTAAAATTGTGTCTTTTCTACTGCAAGCTAATAGTATAGATGTAGTAATTAAGATTCAATTCCAGAGGACCAGTTTACATTTTATCTTTATGGGATCAATATTAAGCTAAAACAATGAATGGTTTTTAAAATAAGAAATCATAAAAAGCAAGTAACAAATTATTTTTGGGTTTTAAGATTATTAAGAATGCTATCCTAGGGTGTTTTGATAGGGTGTTAAACAATCATGAGCCAAACAATTATTCAAGTTCAATTTAGCACTAGTGTACTCACTCAAAATAGATCAGCCCACTGTCTTGTTGTTTCACCTTTTGTCAATCAATCTCAGTATCTAAACTGTCATTTGGACTGAGACGCGATGAAAAACATTAAGATCAAGTCCGATCTGTTCACAAAATACCCTAACATCTAATTTCGTTGGCTAGGGATGTGATGTTTATTCAAGTTATGTCTAGCAACCTAATACACGATTACTGTACAGGTTAAGCCTAATTTCATGCCCTAAGTAATTAGTTTACTGCAAGCTTTAAGAACAGCAGTGAATGAAGACAACCGATTTATAACTTATTTATGTCAAGCTCATGGATCTAACACCCTAACACCCTAGACTAAGCAAGCCGACTACTCAGCCATGGAACAAGAAAGCACATAAAGAAAGACTGAATAAAACATGAATATGATTGCAGATAAATAGAAATACGGTTCAAGGGGTTCGTCTCTAAATCGAGAGAGATAGCCTTCTCCATTTACAAAGTATGAAATCACAACAATGGAACTCTAGGGTCTGGTTTCTTCTCCAAAACTAGGGTAGAAAATAATAGAAACGAGATAGAGAATATATATCAAGGTTGCTGGCGGCTCAGAGAGAAATATGAGATGATTAGGGAAAATCCCGAAAACATGTGTTTTCCTTAAAAATCTCTGCTGCTGGAGCAGGCACTCGGCTGCTCTGTCAGATCGGGAACACCCATCAGGCTGCTCTGTCTGACTGATACGCAGACCTGAAATGACTCAAAAAGGACTAGGAAGACTCGATAAAGACTTGAAAACCAATTGGAAAACATATATACATGATGTCAAAAATACCATCTATCACTTTTGCTTACGTCTAA
Source organism: Sinapis alba (assembly GCA_012274485.2). Taxonomy (NCBI): domain Eukaryota; kingdom Viridiplantae; phylum Streptophyta; class Magnoliopsida; order Brassicales; family Brassicaceae; genus Sinapis; species Sinapis alba. Next base: position 51,268 of record MU105916.1, on the reverse strand, counting down.
GGCTGCGGCTCACCCGTCAATGTCATCTACGACTCCGGTCCCTGTCAACAAAACCGAGCAGGCTCCCGAATCAATGCTCCTCTCTTCCAGCTAAGAAGGAGATTATTTTGGGACTATGTGCTCCCAGTGCCACTCCGATTGTCGCGCCGAGAAGTCGCAAGAGGCCTTGCACCAATCCGGACGCGACTAAGAAGAGGAAATGCGTCGAAGATGTTGAGGTTGACCTTTTTGCTAGGAGCGTCCGGTTTGGGTTCAATGTCGCAATATTGTGCCAAGGTTTGTTTTGAAGATTCCTTTTCATTGATGTGTTAGTTCTTCTCTTATTATTATATTATTTTGTGCAGTTCCTGTCTTTGATCGATGAGATGATTAACGACTGTGGATCAGAGGTCGAACGTCTTATGAAAGAACTTGCAGAGTCGCAGGATAAGTCATCGTAGCTTGAGGAAAAGTTGAAGGTTATCGAGGGCGCTCATTCTCTTGAGGTGTCGCAGTTTGAGACCCAAATTTGTGAACTCGAGCGGGGTCTCAAGAAAACTGCAAGTTCCTTGCTCAAGGCAAAACAGGCCATGAAGACGAAGGCCAGAATGGAGGTGTGTCAGCTTCAATGTCAGATTCAGAACGGAGAAGGGTCGACGAGTTGTGGGATTGAAGAGGTTAAGGTCGAGGTCAAGGGGGCTCTATGCACCGAGTTTCAGGCCCGTTTGGCAAGGACAGCCAATTCTCTTGATTCCTTGATGGGCGTCCGCAGCAGGGACCTGGCTTTGGCGGTCACTGCAGGAGGGATGAACTAGGTTAGGTTGTTTTAGGATGAAGAGGCCAATCTGTCTGCTCGTAAAGAAGATTTAGTAGCTGTTGAGGGAAACTTTGACCTAATCTTTGCCGGCCTGAAATCCGAGTGCATCCTTCCATCATTTTCAGGCAATCCCGAGCGGCAGGATAACGTGGTTGAGAGGATTGGATATGGTGCAGCCCTGAACTATGATGAGGTGGTGGGTGAAGGTGAGGTTCCATATTTGGAAGATGAATGAGGTAGTAGTCCTGTTCGGGATTTTTTTTTTCTTTGCTGAGTGTGGCAGTACTTACGTTTTTGGGACTGGCCGTGTGTGGCTTCGAATCCCTGCAGCTTTGCGGATTCTTTCAAATGAATTACGTTTCGCATTTTAAGAGTGTATGAGTATTTGTGTGAATGTAGAGGGAAGAGTATGAGTTGTCATCTCATATGTTGGGGTCAAAATCGGTCACGACGAAATCAACGGCTCAAGTCCCAGAAAATGCTTCTTCCGAGGCTTCGGCTCACGAAAGTTTTCAACAAGCGATCAATCCACAAGGAGAAAGTCACTGTACGGTGAGTCCCACCTTGCAAACACTGGCGACACGCACCTTGCAAGCACTGGTCGCCATATGGCGACCTCCACTTGGGAAGCATGAGTCGCCATATGGCGACCTGCACCCTTCAAGCACGGGTCACCATATGGCGACCTGCACTCGGGAAGAATGGATCGCCATATGGCGATCCACACCCTGCAAACACGGGTTGACATATGGCGACCCAAACTCGCAAAATATGGGTCGCCATATGGCAACCTGCGCACCAGCATTAGGGTCGCAATATGGCGACCTGCGCACCAGGATTACGGGTCGCCATTTGGCGACCTGAACCCGCACAACCCAGGTCGCCACTTGGCGACATAGACCCACACGGTCCGAGTCTCCATATGGCAACCTAGAGTCTCCAAGCCCGGTCGCCATATGGCGACCTAGGCTTTCTGAGTCCAGGTTGCCATATGGTGACTTAACCCTTCGAAGACCGAGTCGCCATATGGTGACCTCATGTCTCCAAGACTGGGTCGCCACATGGCAACATGTGTCTCTCCTTTGTTTTCTTCTTCGGGTCGCGATCGAAATGCTTTTCGTTTTGTTTTTCAATCGGAGTTATCGTTGGAACTTTACGATAAAACCCGCAAAGACTCGTTTTTCGTATAAGTTCAAACCGATCGTATAAAACGGCAACGGTTGGCTTAACGTCAAAGTTTCCTAAGCTATACGAGAAGTTTGAACACATGCTTAAAATCGACGTCGTATCAAAGACAGTCTTTTGGAGAAATCGGAAAAATGCTCAAAGTCGGAAGAACGGCCCGAAAGGCCTAAAATGCGACTAAGGTCCCATTTACGTTTTCATACGAAACTAATCCCAGTGGTGTTATGACGGTCTATCTTTATTCACACAAAGATAAATATTGAGAAATCAGAAGATAAATGCAAAGTTTCTGAAGATAACCGTGAAGATTGAGAGAAAAAAGAATATTCCCGAAGTGATAAACTCGACCAGGGGCAGAAACAAAAGCGCCAAACCGCCTTGAAGAGGAGTATATAAGAGAAGCCGAGGCTGGAGACAAAGGGGAGGATTTTTAGCATTCATAGCAAACTTAGAGCTATAGGCATTTTATTTTCGTTTTTGATATCAAGTTACGATTCGATTAGGGATTTACCGTCTTAGGTTATTAGAACTAGGAACTCATCAACAGCTCTTGTGGCCAAGGCTCTTTCTTTCTTGTAAACGCTTAAACGCAGATTCATAATAAGATTTCTTTCGCTCTCCTTTTATTTTATGGATTCTTTAGTATCTCGTTTGTTCTCATCGTTTGATTGCGTTGCATCTGGTTAAAAGCAGATTATCTGGGATCTCTTGGGAAAGTTGGGATTTCATGACTTCCTAAAAATTACGGAAATCTGCAGTATGGGTTTTGGTTTCCACAGTTTGGCGCTAGAAGGAGGGTGACTTACGGATTAATCTTTCTCATAACCACAGAACGCCCAGTCAAACATGTCAGCTAACGATCTCAACAACCAACAGCCTCACAACGACACTAGTTGTGATAACGTCGACAACACTCCTGTGACCAAAATTCCCGCGGTTAACGCTGAACCCAACACCGCGGCAGTCGAGGAGATGAAGAAACTGATCTCCGCGTATGAAAAAGAGCGGAAGAGCAGGGTTAGCTCATCGGATCTCTCGCTAAATAGGTCAAAACCTTAACGGCGAGAACCCGAGCTATCCTTCCTTGCGGGACCACTAGGATCTGAGGAAGAAGACTTGATTCGGGACTCCTTTGGACCGGTCCGGGAACGCGCATGAAAAATAGTCGGAACAAGATCCAAACGAAATCACTCCTGCGCCAGCAGGAAAAAATCCGGACGACCTTCCACCATTGGAAGAGGACAAAGAAGAATGTGAAATCGAGCGCGTTAACGTGGATTCTAGCAGTCAGTCCAAGCCTTCAGAACAAGATGCGGATGTGCATCCACGAAAGAGAAGGAGACACAAGGCTTAGGAAGACCTGCTCGACAAACCCATGACGGAAGAGGAAGCAAACATCTTCCGGGTAGAGCATGAGAAGCTGGCTGAAGAGCAGACTCGGAAAACTTGCGGCAAACAATGACAAACTTGGAAAACTGCCAACAATTAATCCGAGATCCGCGATCTTCGTTTTGATCTCATGAGAACAGTTGCGGAAGTAAAAGCAGTGAAATCTTGGATTCACCATGCGACTAGCTCCGCGCCTGAGATCGACCAGCTGCTCGAGGAAGCTCGTAAAACTCCTTTCACGCCCCATATCGTAAACACCAAAGTATTGGATCCCGGAAAGATCAAGGTACCAACATATAACGGTACGACTGATCCCAAAGCACACCTACAGGCCTTTGAGATCACGATGGGAAGGGCCAATGAAAGAGATGCTAACCAATGCCGCTTCTTTGTCGAAAATCTTGATGGAGCCGCGCTCGAATGGTTCTCCCACTTTAAACGAAACTCCATCGGAGGCTTCCGCCAACTCACTTCGGAGTTTCTCAAGCATTACTTGATGTTTATTATTCGAGAAACTTCCAACGTTGACCTATGGAGTTTGTCTCAAAGGGAAGAAGAATCACTCCGCGACTGTATCAACAGATCCAAACTCGTTATGGCGAGAGTCAGCGGGATCAGCGATAAGGTAGCCGTGGACACGCTTCGAAAGACGCTCTGGTACAAATCAAAGTACAAGAAGTGGATCACCCTTGAAAAACCGCGTAAAATTCAGGACACTTTACACAAGGCCACAAACTATATCATGATTGAGGAAGAGACCAAGGTGTTGTCGCAAAAGCACAAACCGATGAAAACCTATTCGAGAGATTCGACTTAAGATCAGAAGTCGAAAAAGAAGAAAAATACCCATCGCAAGGGAGAAGAAACCGAGGGGGCGAATAATTATGCCATCAACTCCGTCTTTGAGCAGGATGAACCTCGGGCAACACGTGGACCCAAAACTCCAATTACGATGAAAGTGTCTTCTGCGACTTCTATCAGACTCGCGTCCACTCGACCATTAACTGCAAAGTTTTTGGAGAAAGATTGACAATGAAACTAGTCCCGGGAGAACTCTCCGGGGTAACAAGCGTGAAGGAACTCATCCGCGACTCTGATCGTCCTCCCAAAAATGATAAACCTCCCGAAACCAAAAACTCTTTGGGAGATAAACGCGGAAGGAGGCATGCCGAGAAGGGCAACGACATCAACCGTCGCAAGAGTAACATGATCATCAGAGAATCATAGTTTTGTGGAGACATGGCCTCCTCGATCAAGGCCTATCAGCGAAAGGCAGAAGCAAGCAAGAATTGGCCAACCTGGTCTCCGTCCTCGGATGACCAAAATAACTCCATCACCTTCGAGGCGGAGGAAGTTGGCGAAAGCGATCAACCTCACTGCGACCCACTCATCATTGACCTCATAATCAAAGATCTCGAGGTCACCAGAGTCCTCATCTATCCTTGGAGCACAGTCAACATCATCTTCCGTGATACACTTTCGAGGATGAACGTCGAGCTGAAAGAGGTCGTACCAAGGCCAAAACCATTGACCGGTTTCTCTGGCGTAACCGCTATGACTCTCGGATCGATCAAACTCTCGTTCATGGCAAAAGAAGTGACAAAAATCGTCGACTTCGCAGTCGTTGAGTACCTAGCCATCTACAATGTAATCATGGGCACTCGGTGGCTCTACGCCATGAAGGCAGTCCCTTCAACCTACCACCTAGACATTAAGTTCCCAACTCAAAACGGAACTACTGTGATCTGGGGTAGCCAGAAATAGTCGCGACTCTGTCTCTTATCTGAACACAAGCTAAGACAGATCATGACTACTTCAATGGTAAAACCCAAACGAGCAAAGACCACTCAACCACCAACTGAAAACGTCTCTCACAAAGACGATCCAAAATCATCACCCAAGCAACAACTCTGAATGAAGAAAGCAAGAAAACGTCTGAGCCTAACGCAACAAACCAACCAGAGGAGACAATCCTGGAAAAGACGCTAACCCTGCCACAGTCACCGCGACTAGGGTGGTCGATGCGACTACGACCGAGTAGAAACACTGAACTAAGAGATGGCTTGATCCTCGAAAGGGGTACGTAGGCAGCTTGTCCAAAAGACAAGTTCAGCTATCCCCCTCTCTAAAAGGGGGTGTGGGGGGGGGGGGGGGTACGTATACGTATACTCGTATACTCCCACCATTTAAATATTCGCTTTGTACTTGATATTTTTTTTATTTTTTCAATAATAAGAAAACGTAGATCTTGCAAAGTCTCTTTTATTGCATGAACATCAAAAACTATTCTGAACTATCCAATTACAAACCAAACCTCTTCGCTAAAATCACTTAGTCGTAAAGCACCTTTCGGTAAAACACCATCGAGGCCCTGTCCTCGAAGAGGTCGAACATCAGTTCACACCCGGAATCATCAACTTACACACTTTATATTTTTAGAGCATAATGCGAGACGTCACATGAAACCTCTGAAAATATATTTTCAAAACTCAGAAACAGTCCGCCCACGACTATAATCATAAACGATCACTCGCTCTTACACCTTACTCGCCGATTGGCCCTGAAGAGTACATTAGCCGTCCTAAACTGACGCACCTAACCTTTCTCATGAACAGTTCTCATACATTTGACTAGGATACTTGCGCACAAAAAATCTGAAATTTTGGTCAGCACTTTCAGGAAACACTAAAATTGTCCTTGGACAGATGCTCGATTCCGACCATACAAGTCGTATAAGCCGAGAACATATCACGAACTTTAAAGCGGTACGGAATCAGGTTGAAATCGCAACACGCAAAACGAAAGCCAATTAGTCATTGTATAGCCTTTATCGAAAGTAAAGCTAGGTCTTGCCCTAAACCCATCACACTGGTCTCTAACGTCTCAAGACATGAGTATCGAAAGATACAAGATCTTGAAAGCATGTCTCTTCGTTCACATCTAAATGCTCACGGAACATTTCCACGCATCTCGAACGAGCAACGAATAAAAAGATACACAAATGCGAGTTAGATGCGAGATGACAACTCGCATTCTTTCCTCTACACCAAATCAAAATCATAAATTCTCAAAACTCTACTAAAATATTATTTGTTTTCCAATATATAAGCCATTAAAGGCAGGGACTCGAAGCCACATATGGCCAGTCCCAAATAAAAAACGGCCACATTTGGCCTAAGCATAAACTTAAAAATGGCTACATTCGGCCCGACACAAACTAAAACATAAAAATAACCACAGACGGATCGTTCAAGGGTCAAACTCAAAATTTCCCGACATCGAACGACCAAACATGCTGAACGACTGATTCACCTCAACCCCCTCGTCGACAACCCCGATCATGGTCTCCTCTGTATCAGGGGAAATTGGGATAGGATCCCAACATCCCAGCACCTTCTCCTCGAGAGGAGGGACCATAGCATCAGCGCCTTCGTACTCGCTCATATAGCTGGTCATCATGTCCATCTCAGCTTGGAAACCATATACCTCGACCCTTGTCCGCGACAAAGTACTAACGGCTCCACAACACTCTCTGAAATCGCCCATAAGCTCTTAGTCCCCCCTAAGCTTTCCGAACTCAGCCTTGAAAAGAGCAGCATGACCAGCGATCACCACAGCGACCTTGTGTTTCCCTTGCCTTTCCACACGACGAAGCTCCTTAGCATGCTCCTCTCCAGATCCTCGTTTTGAGCGGTAGCCTGTTCTCGGAGAAGAGCGACCTCGCTCTCTTCTCCCTCAGCCTTGAAACGGCAGTCTTGCCTCACGGTAGCTCGCCTCGAGAGCCGAGTTGAATGAGAGCAGTCCCTGTACAGGTACAAAAATAAGGAAACATGTACCGAAAGAATATATGGCAGAAATAAGCGAAGTTTGGTTTACTAACCGCATTGACCATCCTGAAACCCTCTGCAAAGGCTTTCGACCTTGCCTGACCATCCACGGTAGGAGGAAGATCGAACTCAGCCGGAAGATCTTTGAAAAGGTCGTCGAAGTTACAATCCGGCAGGGAAAAATTGCTAGCGCCATTCCCGTTACCGAAGCAAAGTTGGAAGGCCATCCAGGCAAGGAGAAGTCGTCCGAGGAAAATTCAAGATCGCCTAGCTCGACCCCTTTGCCTTTGGAAAGCCCTGCGTTCCCTCAAGACACCAGAATATCCCTTGACAAGAACTCATCCATTTCCGGTTCAGATCCTTCTTCCACGACCACTTCGGGATGAGATTGCGACTAGTGATGTTTCAAAGACTTGCGAACTTGCTTTGGAGTAAAAGAAGTACAAAAGAATGAACCGGTCCGAAGAAGATCCCTCACAAGGATCACATCATCCGGAAAAAAAGGTAAAGGGTTGGTCTCTGCAAAGAAAAAGGACTAGAAAGTTAGATATCGTCGGAACAAGAAAAGTATGTGTATCCAAGCAGTACCATAACGGTCCAATTCACTGCAAAAATCAGGAATGCAGCTTTCTTCAACCGATGCGCTACTAACGCAGAAGAAAAAGAAGCACTTCTCCCACGCATGACCATTCGAGATTGTCTCCCTTATGATCAACATGTGGGTGCAAGGCGCAAGGCGATATATCCCCCTGTCACGGCCAGTGGCTTTAAAATAGCCTCAAAATGGTCAACACTAAGGGGCACCCCATGCTCGTAACCTAGAACCAAGATCCCGAGGAGGTGCTGAAGACCCGTAAGATTGATTTGACCAATCGATAACCAGAAACGGTTCAGAGTACGAACGACAATCTCCAAGATTGGAAGCTGTAGACGACAACACATGATGTGTGCCTCGTAATAGGTGAAATAATCCACGGAGAGATCATCTACCCTTTCGCCTTGGCACGGAATCTGAAACTCCACGTTTTCTAGAACACAACCAAACTCTTGAACAGTGTCGAAGAATAGATACGAGCTCTTGCTCGGAAGACTCTGATCCCACTGACGAGGAGGCCTGCTAAGAAATTGCGCATCAGCTGGAGGGTGAAGTCTCCACATGAAGCGGCCCAATAGGCCTCGGCCTCCCCATAATCAACTGAGAGCGAAACAAACTCAGGTTTTGGAATGACTCCTTCGTCATTTCGAACATCATCATGACAAATATGACGAAGTTCAACTTTCTTAAAAGCTCTCTTTTTGCTAGACACAATTTCAAAAAATAAAATAAAGAAAAACCAATGGGAGAGAATGAGAGAAACAATTCTACCTTGGATAATTTTCTTTGAGAAAGTAAGCTAGTGAGAAAAAACTCAATACTTACCCCACCTACTTATATGCAAGGATTTTTACTATTCACTCTCAGACTCTCGGGCGATGATTCCGTCTAATTTGCACAACCAGCCTAATCGCCCGTTAGAGCCTCATGCTAAAGGTTCACGGCCTAACGAGCTGGGGGGCTAACTGTTGGGTTCAAAATCGGTCACGACAAAATCAACGGCGAAGTCACCGTACGGCGAGTCCCACCTTGCAAACGCGGGTCGCGCCTTATGGCGACCCGCACCCTGCAACCACGGGTCGCCATATGGCGACCTGCACTCAGGAAGCATTGGTCGCCATATGGTGACCTGCACTGTGCACCAGGATTACGGGTCACCATATGGCTACCTGAACCCGTACAAACCGGGTCACCACTTGGCGACCTAGACCCACACGGTTCGGGTCGCCATATGGCGACTGAGACCCACACGGTCTGGGTTGCCATATGGGGACCTAGGCTCTGCAAGTCCGGGTCGCCATATGGCGACCTAACCCTTCGAAGACCGGGTCGCCATATGGCGACCTCAGATCTCCAAGCCATATGGTGACCTCAGTCTCAATTGGAGTTATCGTTGGAACTTTACGATAAAAACCGCGAAAGACTCATTTTTTCGTATAAGTTCAAATCGATCGTATAAAATGGCAACGGTTGGCTTAACGCCAAAGTTTCCTAAGCTATACAAGAAGTTTGAACCCATGCTTAAAATCGACTACGTATCAAAGACGGTCTTTCGGAGAAATCCAAAAAACGCTATAAGTCAAAAAATGGCCCGAAAGGCCTAAAACACGACTAAAGGCCTGCTTACGTTTTCATACAAAACCAAGCCCAGTGGTGTTACGATGGTCTATCTTTATTCCAACAAAAATAAATATCAAGAAATTAGAAGAAAAATGCAAAGTTTCCGAAGATAACCAAGAAGATCGAGAGAAAAAGGAATATTCCCAAAGTGATTAACTCGACTATGGGCAGAAAGGGAAGCGCCAAACCGCCTTGAAGAGGAGTATATAAGAGAAGGCGGGGCTGGAGACAAAGGGGAGGATTTTTAGCTTTCATAGTAAACTTAGGGAAATAGGCATTTTATTTCTGTTTTTGATATCAAGCTACGATTCGATTAGGGATTTGCAGTCTTAGGTTATTAGAACTAGGAACTCGCCAACATCTCTAGTGGTTAATTCTCTTTCCTTACTGTAAACGCTTAAACGCAGATTTAGAATAAGATTTTTTCCGCTCTCTTTTTATTTTATCGACTCTTTAGTATCTCGTTTGATCTAATCGTTTGATTTCATTGCGTCTGGTTTAAAGCAGATTATCCAGGATCTCCTTGGAAAGTTAGGGTTTCCTGACTTCCTAAAATTTACGGAAATCGACGGTGTGGATTTCGGTTCCCACATCATATCTAACTCTATGGGAATCGTTATATTCGTTGTTCGTTTTAGAAGAGAGTATTCAAAAACATAATATTTCAAAATTTGTGAACGTTTAAATATAAGCGAATAAATATATTTTGGGATCTCATATCGATTTGATACTATGCCTTGAGATGTTTGAGACCAGTGTGATGGGTTTAGGGCAGGACCTAGGATTACTACAGGTTTTAGGGTGTCCGATGACTATTTCGGCTTACATTACCCGTTTGTGGTTTCAAACTGGCTCTGTCTCAGTATTGAAGTCTGTGATAGGTTCTCGGTTTATATGACTTGCACTGATCGGGAACAAAGCATCTCCAAAGACAATTTTGAAGTCTTCTGGAAGTGCTGACCAAAATTTCGGATTTCTTTTATAACGCACTATTTTTCTTGTGTCGGATGCCTGAGAGCTATCTCTATGGAGGAGATGGCTTAGTCTGTTTAGGACGTTATGAGTTTGTTGTGATCACCAACAAACATGATGGTATATGTTACCGTTTTGTGTCTTTGGAAGTATACATGTATAAGAAGATGTTAGTGCGTATGATTGTTTGGTCTTCCGAGTTGGCGATTTCATTGGGGAAGATGTTTTTGTCAAAAACGATTCTTTAGGAATTTGCGACGTTTCGCGATGCTGAAGTTTGGTTTTGCTTTCGTATTCCACACTTTCGTGCTTGAAATGTTCGCGGGCTTGAAGGATGTATTAGTTGTTCAGTAGATTTTTTATGTTGATTTTTCGTATGATTTTTGTTTATGGGTTGTATGATATTTTTTTTACGTACTTGGGTTTTTTTAAGCGGTTTGTGGACTGATGATTATAGCCGCAAAATATTGCGCGATGTAGAGTGTGTTTTTGAAGTAAGAGATTAGTGAGATCCTATAAAATCTGAATCCGTTTTTTGTATTGCCGATTTTGTTTTAAAATTATCGGGTATGAGAGTATACGAATATACATATATTTACCCAATCCCACTTTTTTAGAGAGGGGGACACCTGAACTCTCCTTGTGGAAAATTACCGACGTACCTCTTTCTGGGAGATCAAACCGTCTCATATTTCAGTTTGTTGTGACTTAACCGCTTAGGGATAGTATTTTTTGAGATGCATTGCGTTCCAGATTCTCGGGATCTTGGCACCCTGCATGTTGGCGAGTTCATACGCTCTTGGTCGGACCACTTTTATGACTTTGTAAGGCCCTTCCCAGTTTGCTCTAAATATTCCCGCATTTCGTTCAGCGGTGTTTTGGAAGACTTTGCGTAGAACTAGATCACCTTCGTTGAACCTATGCTTTTAAACGTTTGAGTTGTAGTATTTTGTGGCAGCTTGCTGGTAGTTATGGATTCGTATGAGTGCTTGATCTCGGCGCTCGTTGGTGAGGTTGAGATAGTCAAGCAGCATCAAGTTGTTCAGATTTCTCATTCGGGAAGCAGTCTCCTCTGTATTCCGGCAAATTCGATTTATGTCGGTATCATACATTCTGTCCCATAAACAAGGGCGAAGGGAGTTATCCCGTTGCTGGTCTTGGAGTCGTTCGATGGGACCAAAAGACTCCTTCGATTTTTTGTGACCACCAATCCTTCTTGGCATCTAAGCGTTTCTTGAGACCATCTAGGGCAGTTTTGTGGATTGTTTCTGCTTGGCCGTTTCCCTGCGGATACCTGGGAGTCGATTTGGTCAATTGTATCTTCCATTTTTTGCAAAACACCTCAAATCTTGTTGAAATGAACTGAGATATGTTGTTTGTTATGATCTCGTACATGACTCCATGTCTGCAGATGATGCTTCGCCTTACGAAGCTTTCGACTTGGGCGTCTTTGATGTTTTGCGTAAGATTCTTCTTCCACCCACTTCGAAAAAAGGTCAGTTAAAACTAAGAGTAATCGTTTTTGTTTCAAGTTGTATAATAGACCAACGATATAAATTGACCATCACATGAATGGATTTGGCGATGAGATAGACGAGAGGACTTCTACGGTTTTTTGGATTGTTGGTGCGAGTCTCTGGCACTTCTCACATTTCCGCGCGAATTTCTCGAAGTCTTTGACCATTGTTGGCCGATAGTAACCATGGCGTTTGCGAGCAACCTTTTGCCGGAGTGATTTCTGCAGGATCCAGAGTGAACCTCTTCCATAACTTCTTCAATTTATCTACTTTCACTCATGTAATAAGTGGCCCGAAAATTTTCCATTTGTAAATTTTCCGTTCATCGAGACGTATCGTGCGGCCTGGGTTTTGATTTTACGAGCCGCCCACTTTTCTGCGGGGAGTGTCCCGTCACTGATGTAAGCCTGAATCATTTCGAACCATGGCTTATTGATGAATCCCTTGTGAGGAGATCCTTTTTGTCCCTGATTCTATGAAGGATGATCTCCTGGTTTGAGAGAGAAAGGGTTGATTTTTGATGATGATGGATGGATTGATTGGATGATCTTCAGAAATGATCTATGGACTGATCAAATCTTGTATAGATGTGTTAGTGATCAAGAGAATGAACTCTGATTTTAATAACAAACAAGATGCAATTGGAGAATGAATTCCTTAGCAATCAATGTTCATTGATGAACAAAGGATTTACAAGTTTAGAGAGAGTTTTTGATAAAAAAAAGGTAAATAATATTTCTGAAAACAAAAGAGAGTTTAAGTAGAGAAGAAGGAAATGGAAAAGTCCTAAAATTGTAGAAAAATAAGAAAAACTTAATGAAAACTAAAATTGTCTTGAAAACTCAATATTAATTATTTTGGCCGATTTCTTGACTTCATTTTCGTGGCCTTCTCATTAGCAAGAGATATTGGATCCTTAACTTGTGTATTTGATCTCCTTTTGGGCTTAAAAGAGGCCATCTGATGCAACAAAAGAGTTGGGCTGAATTTCTTCCCTTCCAGCCTGATCCATCATGCCAAACTAAAATGGTTCATCTCATCCTGCTCTTCTTCAGTGTCACTCAGTTGGTTCAGCTCATCCAGCTCCTCTAGATTCAAATCAGCAACTGGTTCAGTCAGGGTTGCATCACTTATCGCATCCGTATTCAGATTGTTACAAATTTTCTTCGGGTTGGGTTTTGACTTCTTTAGTGTCCTCGTCCTGTGTCGAATTAAGTTCGCAATGATCGGTGGTCCGATCCTTGGGTGCTCTATGAATTCGATGGGAATTATTCTTTTGAGGCACGAGTATGAACTTGATGATATGGCTGCCAAAGCGCCGACCTGGGTGTTTTACGAGCGAGGGATTCGAGTGAGGTCGAAGTGGTCAAAATTTTGGGCTAGGTTTTGGACGAGTTTTAGATATGCATCCATCCTCTCATCCCTTGATTCGTATTTTCTGCAATATTGATTCACGACTAGATGAAAATCAAAATCAGTAAGGATATTGCGTATTTTGAGGCCATGAGCTAATCGTAACCTTGCAACTAGTGCTTCGTACTCGGCTTGATTATTGGAAGCGTGGAAGTATAGTCGAAATGATTGTTCTAGAGTTTCCCGGTTGGAGATGTTAGGCGAATCCTGATCCCTTCACCTTGTTTGGATGAAGATCCATCGACGTGAAGGAGCCAAGTCGAGTTTGGTTCCTTGTTTTTCATATCATATATAGGTAATTCCACTAAGAAGTCTACGAGTACTTGAGATTTTGTGCAGGTTCTCGTTTGATATTTGATGTCATACTCGCTCAACGTTGGAAATTTTCTGACGGAGTAAACCGGTCAGAAATTTCTGACGGAATAAACCGGTCGGAAAATTCTGACAGAATAAACCGGTTAGAAATTTCTTACCGAAATAAGCGGTCAGAAATTTCTGACCGGAATAGCCGTCGGAAACTTTTGACTGATTTTAACGATATATTTTTGTAATTGGGTTAGAAATCTATGGAAAATTTCTGACGTTTTTTTGACCGTTTTGGTCTGTCAAAAATTTATGACGAATTTTCAACCAATATTAAATTATTAAATTTCTAAATTGTTGTCTTCGGAAAATGGTCAGAAATTTCTGACCATTTTCTGTTTAATATGTCTCCGTCAGAATTTTCCGATCAATTTAAATTTTCGTTGGAAATCAGTTGGAAATTTCCGACTAAAAAAATTCGGTCAGAAAATCCGTCAGAAAAACTCTTTTTTCTTGTAGTGAACTCGACTGCCCATTTGGCTAGTCTCCATGATTGGTTGGGGCTATGCAAGATCATTTATAGTGAGAAAGTAGTGAGGATTACAATCGCTGAGATTGGAAATAGGGCCTCAAATTTCGAGCCAACGTTACAACAATGAGCGCTTATTTTTCTATTATCGTTTATCATATTTCAACGTCCAGCAATGTTTTACTTATGTAAAAATTGGTTTTTGTTCACCGTGTTCCTCTCTTATTAGGACATCATTTACCGCTGTTGTTAACACTGCTATGTATAGGAATAGGGGTTCAACGATAGTGACTAAGTAGCCAAGGAATTTACCTGATGCCACGGCAAACCTTCATTTTACCGTGTTCAGTTCCATGTTCTGAAGGTTCAGTCTCTCGAAGCAATCTTGCAGATGAGTGATGTGGTTCTGCTCATTGAGAGATTTCACGAGTAAATAGTCAATGTAAACCTCCATAGTTTTTTTGAGTTGTTCGGAGAACATACGATTGACGAGTCATTCATAAGTCGCACATGCGTTCTTAAGTGAAAATGGCATTACTTTGTAGCAATATGTGATGCAGTCTGTAATGAACACAGTTTTTTTGCGATCGTCGAGAATCATCATGATTTGATTGTACTCCAAAAAGGCTTCTATGACTCAGAACTTTAATATAACCCAGCCACAATGTTTAATATAACTCAGTCACAACGTAAATATTTATATAACACACCCACAACTTTATTATAACTCAGCCGCAACTTTAATATAACTCAGCCACAACGTTTATATAACTCAGCTACAACTTTTCTATAACTCAACCGTAACGTAGATTGATTTGATTGATTGATTTGACCGAGTTGTCGATTAATAATTGTGCGTTTGGAAAATACGGCTCAAACCTAATATCGAGGCCTTTATAATTTCAAGACGATAATACTATATAATTTATATAACCAGACACAATGTTTAATCTAACTCAGCCACAATGTTTATATAACTCAGTCACAATAAAAGATAACTCAGCCAAAACGTTTATATAACTCAGCCACAATAAAAGATAACTCAGCCAAAACATTTATATAACTCAGTCACAACTCTAGTATAATTCAGCTGTAACTTTAATATAACATTCAATTAGAAGGAAGAACTTTATCGCCTGTGAGAGCATGATAGGATGCAACAACTCTAATATAATTCAGCTGCAACGTAGATTATCACTAAGTTATTTAATTAATAATGGGACGTTTCGAGTTGCTTGATTTGACTGAGTTGTTGATTAATAATGGCTCGTGTGGAAAATACGGCGCACACTTAATATCGAATATCGAGGTCTTTTAAAATATCTAGACGATAATTTATACTATTTGTTTCTATTCATACTATTTGTTTTAATTTTAAATTTAAAAGTAAAATCCGTTTCATCCCGCATTTCAGAAAAACTGTTTTGAGATTAAAAATATCTTCCTCATCCTGCGTTTCAGAAAATTATTACAGATGACGTTTGAACGCGGAAAGAGGAACGCCAAAACAATTTTGGTGTGGTGAATCCTCCATGATTTTTACATCTAGAAGCGCTACAAATCCAGGAAGATTGTACTATTGCTGTGCAAAAGAATATCATAAGGTTTGTTTTGGTTCTTATTTCGCTTGTTCTGAAACATAATACTTAGATCTGGTTATATTGGTGAAAACAAAGACAGTTATTCAAATGAGCGGATGAGTGTTTGGTGGAAGATGTTGAAGATATTAAGTCAGTGATAAGTAGCATGAACAAAGACATCTCGGAATTGAGACTAAATGTTGCTCGGTTGGAGAAAGAGATAGAAGGAATGAAGACAAAATCTTAGAGAAAAGGAGATGAATGTATGAGTCAGGGTCGGTGTTTGAGGAATGTGGTTGTTTCTGGGGTTGGAATAGCGATACTTTGCTACTATTACTTCTTTGTTTAGTCATGTTTTGTAATAAAATCTCAGCCGTTAATAAACGATAACTCAGCCGTTATTAAACTCTAAATTCAGCCGTAAGTGAACCTAAACACAGCCGTAAAGAGAAAAGATAACTTGAGAAACAATAACTCAGCCGTTTTTAAACTCTAAACTCAGACGCAAGTGAACCTAAACACAGCCGTAATGAGAAGCAAAAACTCAGCCTTAATGAGAAACGATAACTCAGCCGTAATGAGAAACAAGAACTCAAAAGAAAACTCAGCCATAAGAAATGATAACTCAGCCATAACGAGAAACAAAACTCAGCCATAAAGAGAAACATTCATTAGCTGTAAATAAATGATCATTGTTTCCGTACATTAATATGTTTTAATACATACATTATGGCATAGCAAAATAACATGAAAATAACATATTCACCACTTCCTTGTGTCCTTAATCACACGCTCATCGGTTCAAAGTCACGGAAGAACTGTCCCACCTCTTTGATCCAGAAACAGCGGTCACACATGTTGTCATCCTTACTAAAATTAATGTGCCACAAGCAGTAACATTGTTGCTTCAAAAGAGGAGCACATTGGCAACTGTAGAATGATGGAAGAAAAGCTGCAATGAACTGGGCCCTATGTGCGCGGAATCGGTCACCATGCCACAAACCCCATCCCCATTTCACAGATCGCACTAGTTTTCCGATCCTCTCGACTGATTCCCTTGATAAACCAGCAAAATACTTTTCATCATCCCAAAAGATTTTCCTAGTCTTAGCGTGTGTATACACAACACATTCATATCCTGCATCCGCTGCAAGCTTCATGAAAGCAAGTCCATCTTCTTCATGGTTTCATTGTGTAGAAAAACTGTACACCCTTTAAATAAAGTGTGCTTGGATTTCTCTCAGCATAGCAGGATCTCAAAAATTCAGTAGGCATATTGAGACCCCAGGGAACGGATAACAAATCGTAAAAATGGTATACCCTACGCCGATCTCCTAATGCCTTCATCGACCTGCTCGATTCTTTCAGACAAAAAGATCTTTTATAGAGTTACCTGCAACGCATTCAACCATTAACACCTGAATTTCTTCAGGCATTTCAAGAATAGGGAAATTTTCCATTTTCTCTCAAAGAGGTGAAACTTATCTCGAAATAGAGAGTAAAATTTAAAAATACGGAGTTTAAAGTAATATTGTTCGAGATGACACCTTATTTATTTATTGACAATCAAACGGTTTTGTTATCGCGACGTTTTGTTTTTTGAGAGGGAATTGTTTACATAACTCAGCCGTAATACAAAACCCTGAAACCTAAACTCAGCTGTAACGTATTTCAACCAATAATTCAGCCGTTGCTATACCGTAACTCAGCCATAAAGAGTACTTTTAATTCACGACGTTTATAATACCAATACCTTTATAATATCGAGATAAAATACAGCTGAAACTAATACCGAGACCTTTATAATATTGAGACAAAATATGGCTGAAACTAATACCGAGACCCTTATAAACGATAATCCAGCCGTATCACAAAAAATGAAAATCTAAAACCCAACCATTATACAAAACCATGAAAATGAAAAACCCAGCCGTAATACAAAAAAAAACTAAAATCCAAAACCCAACCATACTACAAAAACATGCAAAACTCTACACTTTTACGTCGGATAAGTTTTCGTATTATGTTCACTCTGTCTACATCGAGAACATGTGTGTTCTTTCCTAGGACGTTTGTTTGCAAGTGCAACTTCTAAAGCATATTTCATCCTATTTTTCTTAGGCTTTCCTGGTTGTTGAAGAATAAACGGGGGCAAGCATGGTTGGTTAGCCACGATTTCTGGAACCGGTTGCGCTGAGTCAACCGACATGACCAACTCAGCGTATGCGATCACCAAATAAGTGCTGTTATAGTAAGGACTGCAAAGGGATATACGAGAAATATTCCCGTACTCCGCAGCTACAATTGCGTGTACACATTGTAATTTCTCGCGTTCGAAATGCCGGCATGTGCACTTTCTCTATACCAAATTAACAACATGTAAAGACTCGCCAGAAGATCCATATGTAACTTCAGTGTGATGATCATCAATCCTTTGTACCGTCAACAATCTGGCGGCAGTTACACGATTCTATTAAAAAAACAGAATAAAAACTGTGAAGACTGACTTTAAAACTGTAAAGGTGCTGACTTTTGAATTCAAAAACTCAGTCATAAGAAATGATAAGTCAGCCGTAACGAGAAACAAAAAATCAGCCGAAACGAGAAACGATAACTTACATGTAGTAGTTTCTCCACACCACGGGTAAGCCTGGTTGGCTGCGATATAGCATCCTCTCTCCGTTCAGAAAACCATCTGGTCACCATAACCCGTATTGATTCTAATATTCAAACAATGTTAAGACCTCTAGCAATTGACAGTGCTCTGTTCATTGATTCCCCTATGTTCGTAGTCATCAAATTGTACCTCTCTCCCCGGAAATGAACACGCGCTCACAGACGGACATCAGCACTTTCGAGGTATCCATGGAGTTCAGGATTAATCGCTTCAATCTCCTCGAATATGGCCGTAAAGTCAGACAACCTAAAACATTTTGCCACTTTCTTCACCAAACGAAATGCATCTTTTCCTTTGTACCGTCCCAAAATGTTCTTATATAAATGGTAGGTGCAAATTCTCCGAGAAGCAAACAAATACACATTTCGAATCGCTTTTCCTATCGAGTTATGCCTATCCGATATTATCGCAAGACCCTCCTCGTCAGGAATCAAAAGTTTTAGTTGCGTAAAAAAACAATGCCACGAATCATCGTTTTCAGTGTCAACCACTGCAAAGGATATTGGGAAAATCTGAAAGTTACCATCCTGAGCTAGTGCTGTGAGAAGCGTCCCTTTGTATTTACCATTAAGAAACGTACCGTCGACAACCATAACTTTGCGCATGAAAGAAAACCCATTTACGCTCGCACCAAACACAAGAAACACATACATGAGTCTTCCAAACTCGTCGATTTGAAGACGCGTAAGTGTATCCGGATTTTCCCTTCTTATCATGTATAAGTAAGAAGACAAGTTTTCAAACCCACTCTAAGGTGTTCCTTCATCGATTTACCTTGCGAATTTTAGCGTCCAATATGATTTCCAATAATCCATCTGTCCACAAGAAAAATGATAAAAATAACTCAGCCGCATGACATAACTAAGTCAGCTCTAACATTATAATAACTCAGACAAAAAGTATAAATAAGCCAGCCAGCAAGTATAAAAAAGCCAGCCAAAACGTTTCATATTATTCAGCCGTATTGTATCTATAATAACTCAGCCACATTGTATAAATAAGTCAGCCACAACGTTTCATAATACTTAGCCTTATCGTTATAAATACTCAGCCGCATCAAAGTAATTACCTTTACACCAAACTGCTTAGTTATAGTTATTCCGACACTCGTAGGGTGAACGGACGGACCAACGTCGCCGCGAAAGTGCTTGTACAACTCTCCTAAAATATCTGGTGTTGCTTGTCGAGATCGATTCGAACGCTCAGTTACAGAACATGTATGAGCCGAATCGTAAATACGAACATAAAATGCCAGGGATTGCCCTTGTGTAGAAGCACGAACTCTCCAGATACATCCATCAACCCAACACTTAACAATGAATAATGTCAGAGTGGATATGTCTACATCAAAATCAAATTGATTTTCAGTCGTCTCTCTAAATCGTCTTTACTCTCGTATCGTTTTCCTACCACAAGGTTTAGCGACGACATCTCCAACCATAGAACCTCCAGATTACCTTTTGATCTGCTCATCGACAAGTTATGAGATCTCTTCTTGGGAGGTACTGTCGGTGAATCTTGGTCTTGTGTTGGAGACTCACAGTATAAGTTGAAGTTATCATCTTCAGATGATGCACCGTCGGAGTCGTCGAACATATCAAATCGGTTTTCAAATTCATTATCTTCTTTGCCTACTTTGTGTTTTTCTCCTTCCACTTTTCTATAGCAGTCATTCTCATTGTCCTCGTGTTCCTCTTCCAAACTGCAACCATCGTAACCTCCACTGAAATTTCCGTCTTTGGATTCAACTTCTGAAACTTCTACTACTGAGCTAAACTGAAAAACATTTTACTCTTCTCTCTTGCTCTGTAATTCCGATTCATTTCGCCATCCTTCTTCTCCGTAATCTCCACACAGAGACGTAGCTGTTCGATTTTCTTTAGGCTTAGAAAACCTTGCAATTTTTGAGTATTGGAGATATAAACTGGTAGAGTGTCGTGCACCATTGTTTTCAAAGCTTTCTCTGAGAACATGTAGCTAAGCTGAATATGATGCCTTAATTCATTCAATCCGTAATCATCAAGTACAGATTTTGCGAGTTCTTCATGTGTTGTTTTCTCATTAAAAGCAGAACTCTACAACCTCTACTATCAGCGTTGAACACATATCTGTTTTTCTTAATCCAGTTACCAGAAATAATTATTACCGGATCCATAAAAAAGATGAATAAGAAGATGAACAAATGAATAAACAAACAGATAAACCAAGTTGAAAAAGAAAAGATGAAGAAGAAGATGAATAGATAGAAAAACCAACTTGTAAAGTTCGTTAGTGATGACATGACAAACCGAGTTGATGACATGGCGGATGACATGGAAAAGCGGTTACTCAGCCGCGAAACGAATGTATAACCCAGACTAGATAAATCAGCCCTCATGTACAACATAAGTCAGCTGAAACGGAAATACTATTTCAATAATTAATCTTTTGCAAATAAATCAGACGTAATTACGAAAAACTATAAGTCAACCTTATCGTCAAATAAATTAGCCGTCAAATGAATGATATTCTAGTAACTAATCTTTCGCTAATAAGTCGGCCATAATTAAGCTGACTTTACTGTTAATCCAGTCAATTACGGCTGATTAAATATAACTCAGCCGTAACAACCTCCCATAAGTCAGTCGTAAATTTAGTAACTCAACTAGTCGATGATCACTAAATCAGCCGGAGAAATATACTCAGCCATATCTTAACTATAACTCAGCCAAAATTTTGAGAAATCAGCCCTCCGATGTATAAGTCAGCCGTAACTTGTGTTTGTAAGTCAGTCGTAATCCCATAAATCAGCCTAAAATCTGTAAATCAGCCATCACTAGTGGCTGACTTATGTACGTAAGTCAGCCATTTTCTCATAAGCCAGCCACATTGTTTAATTCAGCCGCAACACAACAATAACTCAGCCGTAACGACATATGTAGCGCTTTACGGCTGACTTAATGAAAACACAGAACCAAATTCCTACGTGGCGCCGGATTTTTGCTTACCTAGCATCAGAAAGTAATGGCATTCTTGTAAAAGCGTTTTTCTCATAACGTAAAAAAGGGCACGCTTGGTTTTAAAAAAATGGCAGTAATAAAAAAAGTTTTGTATGCTTCTCGTTAATTGTCCTAAAATATGTAATATTTGAGTTAACACTTCCCTTAGAATAATGGAGTCATAGGTAATGTACATACCTCTCTGCATCTTGGTAAATCATCTCAATCTTTTAGACTTTTAAGTAGATGCTGAAGAGAGAGAGAGAAGGGAACCAAAGGTGCAATGACTTGTACCTACAGACTTGCAGAAGGAACCCGATCCAGTGTATACCAAGCCCCAAAGCAAGCTGATAGTGTCAGGATTAGTGTTGGAAATCAGCTTCAATTCCTTCAAACTTTCTAAGCAAGTGTGATATAATGGTAAGGTGATCCACTTTGGTATCTCTAGTAATCTGAATAACCTTTTTAAAATGGTGCTAAAGTGTGGTTAGTCAATAATAAATTTTTGATCATAATCCCGTTTTGACTCAATAATTTTTTTTTGAAAAACTTATATATATATAGCAAATAAAACTCAAAATAAATCAAATAGCATTAGCGAACCTCCTCCAAATTTAAATTACACTATCCCCAGTGTAATCCGCTCCGGTTTGGTTAGGAAAAAACTAAATCATAAGTAAGTAGTTTAAATAAAAAACTCGATACCGACTCTGTAATGAGTGACAATCGATGCGAGGTATGATATGTCGATCGATGTTCGCGATCCATTATCGACTGATGGTGACTTTGTGGTGTCGATCGATGTCTCACATGTAAGTTCTTGCTTTTTTTATAAGTATAAAACTCAAAAATAGAAAACAATATTAGTAAACCTCCCCCAGACTTAAACAACACTATTGCGAGTGTTATCCAGTCCGAGATTGGTGAGGAAAATAAATCATAAGGAAATAATTTGATAAAGGAAAATGGTATACCTGCTTGCTGATGGTGACCGTCGATCGACACAGTTAAGTGGCGATCGATCAATGCGGGGGATACTCCGTCGATCGACAATGATCAAGTGTCGATTGATGCTTTGTGCAGACTCATGTTCCTTTTCCTTAAAAACCTGTAATAATATAATAAAATCTGAAATTAGACTAATGTAATCGAGAAAATAATTAAAACTTACTAAACAGTGGGTTGCCTCCCACTCAACGCTTGGTTATAGTCTTAAGCTCGACGTTTGAACTCTCTGACTTGTATGGAGGTGGATAAACACTTGGAAAACAAGTGTCTACATCTTCTCTGCTCATTTGAAACCATGTACCAATGAAACTCCTCATTGCTTCATCACTTCTGATTTTCTCATTCTTTGTAACCTCTCTAGCAACTTCCATTGAATGCATTTTTCTCTGTAGGTTCTTAATGCTGCGTTGTAGCATTCTAAGTCTTGCAGCTGTGGTTTCTGATATATCTTCCAGTTGTTGAGAAATATCTTCCTTCATTAGGCTCTGAGAAAAAACAATCGCATCAAACCTATCTTCCAGTTGTGTTTCAGCTACTGTTTTCTGCCGGTTGGCTTCAGTGTCGATCGATGGTAGTAGGGTGCCGTCGATCGATGCTCGTTCGTCTGGACTAATCGCATGCTGGTTTTGTATAATATCCAAATCTTTCTTCATCTCGTCCATGCGTGTAGTCAAACTGGTAAGTCATATGTCTGTAGGATAGTAGACATCATCAAGCCTTGTGTAGAATTCATCCAGTGACATCTCTTGAGCTTTGTAGACCTCATGCACAATATCATAAATCTTTGTTCTGCTGTATGTCCTTTGATGTTCCATAGGCATATTGATCCTTGTTGCATGTTCCGGTAGACATATGTAGCTCTGCTCAAACATAGTAGCTCTCTCTAGAACTGCTTTGATGTCTTCAACTTGCACATTCACTACTCTTCTGTCTGTAGCTCGTGCATTACCATTCTCATATATGTAGATGCCATACTCATCTTTCTTCTCCCAATGGAAAATTCTTCTGCCTTTAGCATCAAAAGATCTCGTTCCATGCTCGATACAGTCGTCGATCGATGCTAGGTGTGTCTTGTCGATCGATGCTAAATGCTCCGGATAGCAGGAAGTTGAGGTACGAAGTTTGTGGAACTTCAGAATGGTACCATCGATCGCTGAGTACTCTCTGCTGTCAATGGATCTGAGATGTGGAGGCGTGTACGGAATATTACGAATCTGCTTGATCTTCTGCTTCTCTATTTTGAACGATGCTGAATAGGGTGCGTCGATCGATACACGTCTATCCACTTTTGTCCAGCTGGCGTCGTCTGATAAAGATCATGATATTCAATCAGCTCTCCATCGATTGATGGTGTATGGTGTTCGTCGATCGATGCTTGATTACCAAGTTGTTGCCCGAATAGATCTTCAGATCTGTTGGCAAGCTCAGATTCGACTTCTTGGTCAGAATCGATCGATGGCGTATGGTTACCGTCGATCGATGTTGATTTCCCGAATTGATGGGAAATTTGGAAAACACCAGCCTCTTCGAGTGTGGTATCACGGTACTCGATTTGCTCCTCCTCTCTGTAATCTTCGTCGTACTCGAGGTAGGCTGGGGTGAAATTGCCATTTGCAAGGCAGGTGTTGGTCGTGTCTAGGGTCAGTTCGTCGATCGATAACAAAGGGTGGGTGTCAACCGATTGTTGAGCAGCAACCGCGTCGATTGATGCTCTGGGTTGGGTGTCGATCGATGCTCCATCCTCAGACTCCTCGTTGAACTCATAATTGCAGAAGTATGTGCCACAAGTACTGCATCATTAGACAACTTTGTGAGGGCAGTTTTATTCTTATAAATCTCATAATTAGTATAAGGATCAATCAAGGAGAGGCACAACCTGTTAGTTTTCATATTACAGATAGCTCCTACGTTGGCCATGAATGCTCTTCCAAGTAGTAGTGAAGAGTTCCAATTGATCTGGATATCCATGACATGGAAGTCTATAGGGACTAGGACATTCTAAAATCTGCAGGTGGACATCTCTACAAATACCTCATAAATCCACTCTGGAGCAATCCACAAAAACGAATGAATCACTGGAAGGCTCCACTCTCAGGTTCAGATTTTCTGCCATAGTTCTGGGTATGATGCTCACTGATGATCTAGTGTCACAGAGGGCATTGGGAAACTCATGCCCTTTAATCAAACATGGAATCACGAACTTCCCAGGATCAATTTTCTTTTTCAGAATGATCCTCTGCTCTGGAGTTGTCACATTCATGACCTTCGGTAGATGAACACGTTTTGTTGTGATAAATCATCGATCGATCCTACAGTATCTCCGTCGATCGATGATTGAGAGCTTTCTCGATTCTTCTAGCTACATGGGTGTCGTCGATCTATGCTCCTTGACCTGTATCGATCGATGCTTGTGCGACCTGTCGGACGAACTTGAAATTTCCACACGGGAATCCCTCTCTAGCAGACTTTCTCTCTTAACTTCTACCCAAAAATCATCATCAGTCAATGCGTTGACGTAGTGACTCTGTCAAGTCTCTGTTTTCTCCTTGATCAGGCTCTCATGTCTCCTAATAGTCTCATTTGTCTGCATCGCCTGGTTTTCTAGCTTCTTCACATGGGTGTTGAGATTTTTGAACTTGGCGTTGAGGTTGAGGTACAAGCCATCTATCTTTCCATTGAAGTCCACTGTCATCTTCTGCTGTCCCTCCAAAACTCTGTCAACCATTGCTTCAATCTTGCTTCCTTGAGCTTCAGGAGGAGGGTTCTGGTAGTAGGAGGATTCATAGGTTATGTTGTTGTTGAAGGGTCTTCGTTGTGAAGTCATTCATTTGACCATTCCCATAGGAGTTCATGTTGAAACCTTGATTCCCTTGTCTCTGGAAACCATTCCCATCAAGGTAATTCACATCCTCTTCGATCTCATCATTTCCAAACTCCATTGCTTTCACCTCTGCAAAGGTGACATGTTTCCTGAGAAACTTCTGAACACTATCCAACTTTTCCTTGACTTCTTCAATCTGCTCCTTACACATCTGCTCCAGCTGTGTCGATCGATGAAGGTAGGTCGATGTCGATCGAGGCGGAGTGATCGGTGTCTGTCGACGGTAGAGTTCGGATGATGGTCGATACGATCCGTGAAGAAATGTCGGTCAACTCGGTATCAATGCTGTCGATCGATGCTTGTCATATTTCTCTACGGATTGAGCATTCAATTCTGTCAGGTTCAAAGAGTGCTATCAATTCTTGTTCTTTGTTGCTTCTGGTGTTTCTTTCCACGTACCTGAAAACAAGCAAAAGAAAAATTATTAATAACTTGAAAAATATATAATAAACCTAGACTAAATTTTAGAAATTAAATCTAATGGCGATCTATACTCCCCGGCAATGGCGCCAAATTTGACTTGGTGTGTATTTTATTCTAGCAGGGTAATGAATATCATAAACAATCAACTGTCAAATTAACCCTTAATCTTAACACACTCTATAATACTCTTTCCAAAAGAGATCAGGAGTAGTACTTAGGGATTGAATCCACAAGGAGAAAATGCACACAATAAATTTCTTATTTCTAAGGAAAAATGATTGCCAGCTACCTGGAGTATCGTCCACTACATGGCTGACCATGCAAAGTAAATAAATGCACACTCAACTCCACGAAGTATATGGTTTGCATGCTAACATTCCTGAACTTTACGTGGTTATGTAGCTAACATCATTAGCGTAATTTAATTACTCGGTAAGTGCCACGTGTCCGCCGGAGATGGTAACGCCGTATGATTAGCCGTTTGGTTAGTTTAAAGCCGACCCATCCGACCCAATTTTAATAAAACCCGAACATTTTAAATAAAACCCGGCCCAACCCAATTTTAAAAGAAAAATCTTATTGGGCTACAAACAAAAACTTTTGGCCCAACAAATTAAAAAATTCTCCTTCGGGTCGTCTTTTTCGCGACAAAGGAGCAAAATCCTGGGATATTAACCGAAACTAGGATTCCATTCGAAATCCTAATAGAGCAAGGAAGATATAAAAATTGTTGAGGGTTATTGACGGAAACGAAGGGAAAAGTGTGAATCGAGGGTGAAATCTCGTTAAAATGAGGTATGTGGTCCATATCATGGATTTTTTTGTTATCAGTTTTGTCTTTTTCTACATGTAGTTTTACTTATTTCGATGGTACAAAGAAGTTGACCTCTACATTTAAAAGGATGTTAGTGGAAGAGAAACAGAACAAGGCGAACCTGAAAAGGAAACAGAACCAAGCGTACCTGAAGAGGATAAAGAGACAATCATCGAAGAATATCATGAAGAGGCTCAAGGTGGCGAGGTTGGAAGTGACGATGAAGGTGAAGATGCCACATATGGGGGTGAAGCATCAGATGATGAAAGTATAAACTATGAGGCATGTTTGTCCGAGAAATCAGAATCTGATGATGATGTTGAGGTAATTGAGGAGGAGATAGAAGTTTTCAAAGATGTCAACTATGAAGAAAAAATTGTAGATGAGGATGAACATTACCCTGCCACTGATGACTCATCAGGTGATGAAGAAGAACAAGCGGAGAGGTTGGTGAAAAGAAATATGCCTGATGGGGTTTTCTGTTTAAGGCAATTGTTCAACAGTGGAAAAGAGTTTAAGGAGAATATTATTAGATACATTCTGAAGACGAGGAGAAATGTTGTCTTCGATAGATGGGAGAAGACCAAACTGAGTGCAAAGTGTAATGAGAACGATTGTGGATGGCGCATCTACTGTTCAGTGGAGAACCCAATTGGAAAATGGATGGTGAAAACTTATGAGGATGAGCATCAATGTCATCCTGTTGGGAGGTGAAAACACCACCGTGGAAATCAACACTATCAGAAGAGACGATGGAGAAGAAATATTCTCACAAATCTATATCTGTTTTGAAGCGCTAAAAAGGTCATGGAAACACAACTGCAGACCCATCATCGGTTTAGATGGTACGTTCTTAAAACACTGTCCAGGGTATGATTCTCACAGCAATAGGAAGGGATCCGAATAATCAGATATATCCCATAGCTTGGGCAGTAGTTTCGGCTGAGAACAATGACAACTGGGAATGGTTCATTCACAAGTTGAAGGTTGACTTGGATTTGGATGAAGGTGGGAACATTTCGATTATATTTGACATGCATATAAGTTTGATTCATGGTGTTTCTAAGGAGTTGCCAAAGGCTGAGCATCGATCATGTGCTAGACACATCTACGCTAATCTGAAGAAATTGCATAAGTCTGACACTTTAAAGCCTTTCTTTTGGAGAGTTGCAAGCAGCTATAACGAGGGTGATTTCAAGGAGAACCTTAAAACTTTCAGAGAATTTGATCCGCAAGCATGTGACGATCTGCTGAAGAAAGATCACCGTACGTGGTGCAAAGCCTTTTTAGGATTGGTTGCTGTTGTGTTGACACCCATAACAATTTGACAGAGTCTTTCAATAAGACTTTGAAGGCTGCAAGGAAGAAGCCATTTGTGCAGATGCTGGAGCTCATTAGGAGAGATGTGATGCAAAGAATAATGAATAGGTATGTAATAGCTTGTAAGGAGATTGGAAGACACACAAAGAAAGCAAGAAAGGAGATGGAGAAGTCATGTGAAGAAGCGCAGCATTGTTACTCTGTCTCAAGTACTGGTGGAAAATATGAGATTGTGGAGGGGACAAATGGCTACTCAGTGCATCTCAATAAGCGCACTTGTGTATGCAGAAAATGGGACTTAACAGGTATTCCTTGTCTCCATGCTGTTTGTGCAATTCGAGAGAACACCGGCTTAGTTGAGGACTACATCTCAGATTTATATTTGACTGACAAGTGGAAAGAGACATATCGTAGAGGTCTGAAGCCGGTTAATGGCCCTAAGTTTTGGGAAGAAACTGGAGGAGCATGCATTTTTGCACCCCCTTATAAGCGACCACCAGGTAGACTAAAAGGTAAAGCGAGGATCAAAGGTGTTCATGAATCACCTTCTAAAAAGAAGGTTGGCCATCAAGAAAGAGAAGGACATTGTGGTCTATGTGGTGGAAAGGGACATAACTCAAGGAAGTGTCCACATGAGGTATTGTCTTATTACTTTTAAGGAACCTACTTTTAAACTGAGTGCACTTAATGTTGTCTACCTGTAACATGTATGTTCTTGCAGTCTCATTAGGACAGGGCGAAGAGAAGGCGTCTTAATGAGGAAGCTCAGTTGGCGGGACAAGTTCAAGCTCAAGGGGAAGCCAATGAAGAAGCACAAGAGGAGGCTGAGATGAAAGCTGACTTAATGGCTCAGATAGGAGGAGACGAAGCACACAAGGAGGCTGAAGTTCAAGATGTTTCTTCTACTGCACTACAACCAACTCAAGTACTCCGAAGAAGCAGTCGTTTGGCTTCATTGTTGTTTGGTTGATCATTTCTTATGTTTCAAAATGTTTCAAGTCTCGGGTATTTCTTTTTTGTGTCTTGAAGGTTTTAAAATGTTTCAAGTCTCGGGTATTTCAGGATCTTTTGGTTTAGTAAACGCTTATGTCTCGGTTTTTTTTTTTTGCTTATTTTGGATGTCTGAACTGGTCTCTATAACTTAACATTCCCTGACATTTGGTTGTATGATCTCTAGACCTTCTATCCTTATAAGATTTGCATCTTTATAATGTCTAGTTTTGGTTGTATATAGTATGAAGAAGATGTAAGATAATAAGATAAAGAAGATACTTCAACTTCATTGTTCACTACATCACATATGATCCATAATATCAGTGACTACAACTTCTATCTCAATGGAAATTACCTTTGT
Organism: Sinapis alba; assembly: GCA_012274485.2. NCBI lineage: Eukaryota > Viridiplantae > Streptophyta > Magnoliopsida > Brassicales > Brassicaceae > Sinapis > Sinapis alba. Next base: position 22,087 of record MU105916.1, on the reverse strand, counting down.
TCAACAACTTCACAAATTCATTACAAATGTTCTCGTCATCTCCATTACTACAACCAGGTTTTTCCACCTTCTGCTGCTCCAACTCCATACGAAGGAAATTGACAGTGGCAGTTAGTTCACTTATCCATTTCTTCTTCTCTCGGATTTCATCTCGGGCTTCAATCAAAGCTCTCTTTGGCCAACCATTGACTTCTTCTTCATCAAGCCACTCAAAATAAGAACAATGCTTATTCCCTCCTTCCTGGTGACACAACAAAACATGTTATAACCCATCCCATTACTAGTAAAACATTCAAAAATCATTTGTTTGATTGGGACCTTGTACAATTCACACCCAAAAAACCTTCAGCCAGGATTTTTGTCTGTCCAAGACGTGAATACCTTCGCCGGCAACCGACAAGCACAAAATTGCCGACCACCATAACCTTTGTTCCTATTGATGCTTGATGAACTCGATTTTAGATCCATCTATCGAACAACCGGTCATTCAAGAAAATCTCATCTCATAATCAAGCAAAAACAAATCATCTCTCAACTGGGTTCAGCGAATCTTAGAGATGTGGAGCGGTGTCATTTAACTTTGATTTTTGATATGTTTCATAGGTTTAACTCGACATTGATGATAAGGAATGAAGGTAACGATTTGTTTTTTTTGTTTAATCTCGGGTTTTAATTGGGTTGGGTCGGATTTTATTTAAAATGGTCGGGTTTTATTAAAATTGGGTTGGGTGGGTCGGCTTTAAACTAACCAAATAGCTAATCAGACGGCATTACCATCTCCGGCGGACACGTGGCACTTACCGAGTAATTAAATTACGCTAATGATGTTAGCTACATAACCACATAAAGTTCAGGGATGTTAGCATGCAAACCATATACTTTGTGTAGTTGAGTGTGCATTTATTTACTTTGTATGGTCAGCCATGTAGTGGACGATACTCCAGGTAGCTGCCAATCATTTTTCCTATTTCTAAAGACTAAGCTAGGTGAATATATATATTAGTAACGAATGACCATATTAAGGAAATATTCCTTGTCAAGAAGTAAGATGCAATATGGAAGTATGATACTAATGCAAATATAGAAATATTCTACAGGTAAATATAAATGTAAATATGCTAGATCTAGGGTTTCAAGCTTTATGAATTATTATAGATAAGAAGCACGGAAATGTAAATATTCTAGAACTCAAATGTTAACTATTCTAACCCTTTTTAACTCCAACTCTCGTATGCGAGCAAAAAGAAAGACCATCGATTGACGGCCAAGGCCTGATGTCGATCGATGGTGAAATCAGAAGGAAGTATGGACGAGATTTGATAAGTCCACCAAACTTATTAGACCAACACTCGCATGTATCTAACAGCCTAGTTCAACAGGATCTATTCTGGCACAGAACCTACTCTCTTAGTTGTCCATGTCCTATCATCGGGATTCTAGTTAGCTACTCTAGAATGCAAGCATTAAGCACGACCTAATTAAGAATGGATATTAACTTAAACTAACAATCCTATTTTTGGGCTAATCCATAGATGCTATCATTCAACCCTAAATCTAATTAGTAACTACTCAGACATGATTTTTGTCACAAAAATCACAGATGAATATAATAAATATGAAATAAAATATAAAAGCCAAAGGAGTTTTAGGAGGACTCTGAAGGAGTCTCTCCTTTCTCTCCTAATACAAAATGAAACTAAAAATGCCCTGTAAAATTTATGTCTATTGTGATGCTCTGTCTTCTCTGTCTTTTCCAAGACATAAATATAAAAACCCTAAGTCTAGGTCAAAACTCGTCTAGGTTATTTTCGTCTTTCTGACTTGGGCTTTGATCATCGATCGATGGAAAGTGTGCTGCATCGATCGCTCTCGGGCTTAGATCATCGGTCGGCGGTAGATGTGATCCATCGATTGATGGCTTCGTCGACTCCCTAGATGATCAGCTACAGATTCTTCTCTTTTAAAGGCTCCAAAAGCTTCAAGTATCTCATATATCTTCAAAACGTTCATGGACCTGTAAATGTACTAAAACATAACGTAGACACACGTAATCGACTCCAAGTAGAGCCTATAATATGGCCCAAAACTGGTAATAAATAGGCTATATCACATGTCGTTCGCGGCCCAAGCGAACGTGTGAAGGTTCTTTTTAGACAATCTATGAGCTCTGTCCTTAAAGGCTCGCAGAGATTAGCTCTGATCTCAACGCAGCGTTCATGGAATTTTTGTCGAGACACACTAATACCAGTGGTTCGCACATTTGTTCATGCTTTTCCCCTAAGGTTTCGGCCTTCCATAGTTGCCAAATTATTTCAGTCAAATCTTGTTTTGGGGCTTCTTCAACGGAAGTCAATTTCTTCTTATTTTTAGGAGAAATTTATGCCGTTGAGTTTTTTTCGTTTTAGTTCCACTGTGAAACAAACTTGAGATATTTTCCAATCTCCCCATATTGTTTTGACTCCACGTAGAGTTGGAAACTTAAGGTACATGTGGAATGTCGACGGAACGACTTGCATGGAATTTAACCATTGAGTTCCTACAATCACGTTGTAAGATGCTGAGTGATCAATGACCAGAAACTCCACGTCTTTTGTGATGCTCCCAGCTCTAACGGCAAGGTTAATTGAGCTGTGGGTCATAGTAGCCTCTCCTGAGAGTTCGATCAATGGGCTTGGCCCTTCCGCTTTGGACAAGTCGATTTCCATTCTCTCGAGGGTGCTTCTGAAGATAATACCAGCCGAGCTTCCAGTGTCGACTAATACTCTTGTGATGTCAATATTTTGGATAGTCAATTCGACGACAAGGAGATTGTTGCGAGGTTTGGCTTGATCGGCCGTTGCTTTTTCCTTGAAGTATATGATGTCGCCAACCATTAGATCAGACATATCTCTTCTTAATCGTTATGTGGTGTTTGAGTTAGAGAATCCGACCCCCCTCCTTCTAGCGCCAACTTGTGGGAACCGAAATTCGCACTGACGATTTTAGTTAATGGAGGAAAGTCAAGATCCTCGACTTTCCTTGAGGATCCAAAATATCTGCGTAAACACACGAATACGAAAAAAAAAATATCAATAATAAGTTACACATAGGCATTTTATTGAATAAGATGAATTAAGTTACAGAGTTTCTTCAGAAAATAGGACAAACATGAAATCGCTAACAATGAAGAATCCCAAAACAAAGCAGAAAATAGTTCTAAGTATGTAACTCGTTAGTCTAGACACCTAAGTTCTAAGTTCTCCTAAAGCTAACAAAAATCTATAAGGTCTGAATCCTCCGATCTAGCGCTCATTTCTCTAGCCCTCCTTATATATGTCTCCAAAGTTGGTGCCCTCATTACTTTTCTACCACCAATCCGAGTTTTATCTCTTTGCGGAAATATTCTTATTTTTGATCTTCGTTGTTATCCTCTGAAACTTGATATTTATCTTCTTTTGCGTATATTGGACAAACGTCATAGCATTTTTAGGCTCATTCTCGTCCAAAATCGTAAGGGGACTTTTGTCACGTTTTAGGCCTCTTCGAGCCGTCTTTTAACTTTAGTGTTTTTCTGATTTCTTTGAGAACTCATTTTCGGTACGACGTCGGTTTTATGAAGTAAGGAAAACCAATTACATAGTTGGGAGAACTATGGTGTTAAGTTAACCGTTATGATTTTGTATGATTGATTTGAATTTATAAGAGAAAATAAGTATTCGTTAATTTTATCGTAAAGTTTCAATGGTAACTCCGATCGAAACAAGGGTCAGTTCAATAAAACCCCGAAGGAGAAGCTCGTCACCTAAGGGCGAGTTGGTCGGGAATGATCCAGGTTGCCTGATGGCGAATCGGATAGGCTGATCAAACTCGCCATCATACGAATTGGACAAGGTCGATTCAAGTCGCCATCAGGAGAGTTGGACATGGTTGATCCAAGTCGCCTGATGGAGAGTTGGACGGTATCGAGCTGGGTTGCATGTTGGCGACTTCGGCAAGCCGATTTGGTCGTTTTGTTATAAAGTTTTCTAACTTAGGACTTTCTGAAATTATTTTGATAAATTTCCTTAAGAGTAGTAATCTTGGACGTTGATTTCGAGATTACCGTTTTTGACCCCAACAATGATAACGATTTCGACCATGTCCACATCCTCGTCCTCTCCAATTATCATAACATGATAGTGCAACATTCGGTTCAGGGAATAGAGTAGACTAGTGTCACGAGCATGATGGTTTAACTTCACAAGTTGATTATTTTGCTCCGCTACAAGGACAACTTGCCACAACTCCGAGTATCATGTATACCCATTCACCTGGTACTTTTGTTTCAGGACTATGTTTCCAGGATGGAATGTGGAAACAATTTTCTCAATCATATCACAATCACTTATTTTCTTTTAACATAACATCATCATCAATGTAATTCCAAACATCCCAGAAGTATATTCACTAACACTTTTGTAGTCTTGAAACCGAAGCTGGATTCACTCGTGTTTGGTTTTCAGTAAGATCATATATTTCTGGTGATCGAACCTCTCTTTTAATGATTGCCAAAGATCTGCATGATTCTCTTATGCAATATATTCATCTTTTAAACCATCATGTATGTGGTGTCGTAAAATTATCATGTTTTTTCCTTTTTTCTCATCCAATACCATTTGAATTATCGATGGTTTTCAAAAGCCCGTTTTTTCTCAGGTGCATCTTTGCACCTACTGCTCATGTTATATAGTTATTTCTCATAATATCAAGGGCATATATTTCGAGCTTTGTCAAATTCAGTATGATAACTATATTTATAGATTAATAAATAAAATTATAATAAAGAAAAAAAATTAAAAAACATAATTTAAATGAAAAAATAAAAGTATAAATTAAAGGCATAAATTAAAGGTATAAATTAAATTAAGAAATTGAAAAAGGATAAATAAAATCAGAGGTTTAGCCTAGCACATGATCCAAAGAGACATAGTTTACCATATTGATTATTTTTTCAAGGTTCGAGGAGACATAAACTACCTTATTAACATTTTTTTATTATTATTCATGAAGACGAAGTCTACCACATGTTTCTCTGATCATGAAGGTATAGCCTACCATAATGATTAGTCGCGGTAGGCAACACCTATCATCTCGACAAATAAATAGAGAAGACCTAGTCTATCATTCCGAAATAATAATAAAATTAAAATAATTAAAATTATTGAAAAACTTAAATTAAACCTCACCTCATTAATATAATTTTGTTTGGTATAAAAGCCTCGTACTGAAAATATGTTGTAAATAAGGTGAGAACAAAAAAAAAATATTTTAAATATATATGTATCTTATATGTGATAGAGAGACGAGTGATGAAGCCTTTATATTTGATCTTATGTTGTCTTACTTCTTATACAAATGAAGGGGAAGTAGCATATTTATACTGCCAAGAAATACATAAAATAATAGTACATCGGTTGGTCAAATGCGGTTAGTGAATGGATAATCATTTGGATAATCATCTTCCATATTATCTCTTAACATTTATATTATTATTAATATTATCTTTATTATCTGGAGGGGCAGATGCAAGTATAATTTTTTTCTTTACGCCTTGGGTCAGAATTTTTAACAAAAAAATTACTTAATCCACGGGTTGGCAGGTCAAACGAGACATGTTTAACCCGTAACCTAACATTAATTACACATGGACAATAATGCTTAAAACATCTCCATAAACAGAAGGAGAACTAAGATACATGTGATAAGTTTTCATCGGATTATATTGTTTAGGCGTGATTAACAAGTTAGAAGATCCTCGTATTACAAATTAGAATATTTGGTAATGCTTAAAAGATGTGACAATATATATAAGCTTAAGATTTATCATTATTTTAAGATTTTAATGTGAAATTCTCACAAAGATAAAAAATTGTTTTTTGGGGTTTCTGTAGTGAATAAATATAGATGTGATCAACTTGTGTTGAGTTACACAAAATGACAGGTTAAAAATTGGTTCGTCTCAGGTCGTGTGTGATGTTGAGTAATTCAGATTAAACATATATGTGTAAGATTGTTTAAGTGATGCTTAATAAAAAAGATACATGGTTACAAATACCCTATGCTCTTAGAAGAGCGGATCACCTCAATTGATTGCTTATCCACATACATGTTGACGTCCTACAAAATTCATTGAAACTATGAGAGAACTAGTAACTCTACCAAACTCATTCATGTTGGATGAAGAAAAAGTTGGCCGTTAGAAGGCACAAATGAGGCATATCATTCACGGAATAGATGAAGATTCTTGAACAGAGGTTAAACCGGATAGGCTGCACCTACTATGGTTAAAGAAGATAAAACCTTAGCGCCTAAACCTAAGGAGAGGTGGACTGATTCGGATAAGGCTGCTTCAGAATTAAATTCAAAAGCTCTCACGACAATCTTCTCAGCAGTATATCTGATCAATTTAAAATAATTCAAGGCTGTGAATCAGTAAAAGAAGCATGGAATACATTAATCAACTACATCAAATGTGATACGAGTATCAAGTGAACCATAATTGATTATCTAGCTTCCAAGTTTGATATTCTGGAAATGGAAGATGACGAATCCATTGCTAACTTCGTCTTTAAGATAATTTCAATATCTAATGAAGCTTTTGTTCTCAGAAAGAAATACAAAGAGGAGAAGCTAGTAAAGAAGTTGTTAAGATGCTTACCTCTGCGATTTGATGCTTACAAGACTGTATTCAAAATTGCAATTAAAAACACTGATGACATAAAGTTTTATCAACTAGCTGGGATACTCAAGGTACAAGATCTCGAGAAAACAATGAGTTGTCAAAAATGCAGAAGAGAATTTCTTTCTCAGCTGAATCAAAAGAAGAATACATAGTGAGATGAACTGAAGAAAACTTGACTCTCATGGCCATGAACTTAAAAAGGATGGTCAAGGGAGTTGATAAAGATCATAATTGATCTGCTGGTCAAGTTCAGAATCATGACACAAATCACTTCAACAGTCAAGGTTCTAGGTCTCATTTGTCTAAAAGAAGACGAAAATGGATTTGCAATGCCACTGATGTGAAGGCTTTGGACACCTTCGCAATAAATGTCCTCTAACCAAAAGAAAAGATTTTAAGTGTATTGAATGAAAGTTTTTTTTTTATTTGAGGAGCGAATGTCCGAAAAATCTGAAGAATAGAAAAATCATTGTCGTGCTTAAGCACACTGAATCAGAAAGCGAAAGTGATAACAAAGAACTTCTGCTTAACTTCGTCGCATTTGTAGTGAAAGATGAGGCACTCACTCTTCAATCTAGTTCTGAGTCTAGTTTGAGTCAGGACCAAACAACGAAGAAGGAGATAAGATGACTTATATCAAGACTGAATATTGAACCTTGTTTTATAAATTCTCAGAACTCACACGAAAACTTACATCTCATTAAAGATAACGCTATGTTAAAGGCTCAAGTGAACATCTTGGAAATGGAACAAACTAAAGTAGAGTGAAAATCAAAATGTGATATTCTTAAGGATACTGATATGAGCCAGCTCAACTCACTCGAGATTCTGAGTTGAAATTCAATCAGGTGAAACAACTTCAGAACAAGAGCTCGAGAAGAGTCAACTGTTAGAATGACATCTCAATGAATACTACAAGAATATAAGAATGTTGAACACTGGCTATGCAAATCTGGATCACATCTTGTCAATTGGACAGTCACCTAAGGTCAATTGGGGTCTAGGATATCAAGGCACGACATCCAAAGAGAAGGATTAGGACAAATGAATCAAGTTTGTAAAATCTACATCAAAATCAGATGACAGACAAAAATCTGCAGCATAATAAGCTAACAAACCAAAAGCTTCAGAACAGTTAAGATCAGTAATGAACTACTGACAATTGACACTTGTTCTGTGGAAAATGTGGTCGCTATGCTAGTTATTATATTCATGAAGAAGTCAGTATGAAAGAGCATGGAGAATGAACTTGTTCTTCACAGAACCCAGAGTTGGACATGTGTGGATCGCAAAAATGGATTTGTAAACAAGAAAGTCAGGAGTTACACACCGAGTCTGATGCATTACACACACATTCATAAGAGTGTGAGGAAGAATTAATCTGCAACTTTGCAGACTCTCATACTGAAGAACCAGAATTTGGAAGACAAGTCAGTCATGATTTACATCATGAAACTGATATGTCAGACACGCGTATAGAATAACACTTTGTAGAAGTTCTTTGCAACTTGGCATGCATTCATATTGAAGAGCCGAAAATTGTAAGCAATGTCGTCGCACCTCTACATATAGTAAGACTGATGATTATCTCATGTGGTACTTTGCTAGTGGGTATTCCAGAGATATGACTGAAAATCAAAGTCATCTTGAGGAACTAGAACAAATGAGAGGTTAAAAGGCAACTTCAGATCATGGTGGTCAAGAGGAAACTAGAGGAGCTTTAGAACTTGATAAACAAGCAGAAACATTTTATGAAACATGTGACAAGAAAGAAACTACTACAAACTCTAAGAGAAGTCTTGAGATGAGGCATACAAATTAGATAAGATCAGTCCATCATGAATCATCATTGGCAAAAATGAGGTTATGGCCAAAAAATGTAACACACAAAGAGGAAGACGTTACACACTGAATCCTCATTCCTGAGAACTTTGAGCCAAAAGGTGACACTGACATAGAAGAGGATTTAACAAGAATCATATCAAAGTGATTGGTTATGGGCACTCACTCATTGAACAGGGTGCACTCCTTAGTGAAATTCTACAAGGAGAATTTAATGTTGAAGAGACTAAATTGCACAATCATGTGTACAAACTCCAGAGAGCTGTATCTGGTTTGCAGCAAGTATCCATGTCATGTCACAAGAGGCTTACACAGTTTCTGTTTGGAGATGTGTCGAAACGAGTAAGAGTGGACAAAACCTGACTCATTCAAAGAAAAGAAGATCATAATCATTGTCAAGATTATATGTGGGAGCTTGCTTTACCTCAATAATAGGGGATCATGTCTCAGTCTCACCATTGGCATATGCATCCAATATCAAGCATCTTCTGGACAATCCCACATATTGGTTGTCGAACACATAAGTAACTATGTGAAAGGTATCCTTAATCTTAAGTCGCATTATTCGTTTGACACTAACATGATAATGACATGAGCTTGCAATGTCAGTTGGACTTGTTACTTAGACAACCTAAAGGGTGCATGAAAATATTGTTTTGTCTCTGAAAGTAACATGAAGTTGTGTCACAAGGCATCATTTTCTCTGGCTGAAGCAGAATACACAACCTTGAGGAGTTGGTGTACACATCTGTTAGGGAAGAGATCAACACTCATTGGTTATGGTATTCCTTCTGACCATCTTGAAGTCCATTGGAATAGCCTGATGTCACTTGTGTAACCATAAATTTCATTCAATCGTCAATAACTAAGAAAGTAGACATTATACATCAACTTATTAGAAAATTAGTTTGAAAAAAACTTGTTATCATTGAACATGTTGCATCTGAGAATCAATTAACTGATATAGTTACCAACTTAACTGATTTCAATAGCTTCTTGTGTATGCAAAAATCTCTTGGGATCTTTGATCTCCAACTTGTTTTGTCTTTGAGAGAAGGTCATGTGTACAGCTGAAGTTACATATTCACACCAACTAAAACTTCTTGTCAGAAAGTCTTGTCCATGTTAACAACCTGAGCTACAATGACTGGATCTGATCGTACCAGTTAACTGAAGAAAGATACCCATCTCGGAACAGGATGCCCACATTTTGGTTATGGCATGATCATTGCCTATATTGAACAAAGTAACACCACATGGGGTGAGTTTAACACATGTAAATGTTTTTCTTAAGTTCAAATGTGTGTCTTGCAAAGAACAGGAAGTGTTACACACAACAAAAATAAAAGGTTAATAAGACCCAATGTAATAGACACTGTAGATCCTAAAACTCATATTAGGTATTTGGTAGTGATTGTATGTACAAGATTAGGGAATAAGAATTATGCGGGTAGCGATATCTTCAGAACGCAACGATGTAACCACATTTAGGTTGACAAAAAGGAATTTTATATATTGAGATCAAAACAGTAGAGGGGTTTGCAAGTATTGATCGAATACAAATGGACTAAGCTAAGATTGATGAACAAAGGAAATGAAGTCAAGGTCAATGTTAATGGTGAATTGCTAGGTCTCGGTATGTCCACTCTCCTCTCCCTTGCTCTTCTTTTATAGTCCCTTTTCCCACAGTTTTTTTCTGTGATCTTCTCCTTTGTCCGTTGTTGATCTCGAGATCTCTGGGGTATTTCTCCTTCGACTCGTCTGTTCTGATAATTCTGCAGGATATTCCTTCAACTCGATCCTTTCAGTTTTAAGCGAGTCTTCAACCTTGTTCCTTTAGTTTAAGCTCGAGAATGGTCTCCGAGTAGCGATCTATTCTTGACCAGGCTTGAGGTCGAGATCTAAGTCTTTCTTAGACATGGACCGGGCCCAAATCATTATTGGACCATGTCGGGAATTTTTTCCAACATTTATCCCTCAGTTATGTACTACGTTTTATTAGTTACCCATGTAAGGACAAAATCTTTCTTTTGAATTCCTGAGTATTTCCTTCCGCAAAGATAAACTTCTTCAGGAATCATCGTTGGTTTTGCGGGATACTATTCCCTTTTGTTTGGATGTGATTCTCATGTATCGTATTATTCTTTTGTTTTATTTCATATCATATGTTGCAAGACTATGTCTACTAAGAGGAAGCTTAGCTCGCATGAATCTGAAAGAATATACAGTAGAAGTTGTTTGGGTGGCTCTGATAGGATTCATTCCGGAGACGTGAGTGTGCTCTCACAGAAGTGTTGAGAGAGGGAATGCGCCTCCCTCGACCGGTTAGCGTCCCCACCAATCCTAGCAGTCATGGTGATTCGGCTCTTGTGTGCGTTGTTCGTACGGAGTCGTCCAGCTCATCGAGTTCCGACGGGTGAGATCGCCATCCAAAGAAAGCCAGGATTGTTAGTACAGATTTAAGGTTGAGCTTGTCGAGTGATTGTGCCGGTACGAAAACATTCCACTGGGAGTTCTCTGATGCGAAATACTGTCCCATCACTGAAGATCCAAAGAGTATTGCTCATCTGGTAAGGCATTTTAAATCGGTTGGGTGTCCGCTCATGTATCTCCAAAATATGATGCAACATGACGCGTATATGAAGATGGTGGTTTCTCATGCCAAGGTACCGTTCCCAGACTTAGTGTCTGGTATTTCTCTAATAGGGATCGTTGAAGCTAATAATAAGTTTTCTACAACTTTGGAGCAACGTCTGAAGGACGTCCCGTGCGCTGAAGAGCTTAACAAAGTTAAGCAGGTTGTAAGGGAGTTGAAACTTAGTCTAAAACTGGCCCAGTACTGGCAGCACTCCAACTCTACCCAGCTAACAGCCGCTGAGAAGCTCAAGAATCTGGTTGCTTCTATCGAAGCTCGACTCCGGGTGATTGGGAACTATAGAAAAGCGGCCCTCAAGAGGGATTATTTTCTGGAGGCGAAGATCAAGGCTTCGTCATCTAAATACGTGGGAGATCTGCGTTCGGCTTCTTATGAGGTTTTTGCTGATAGCTACTTTGATGTGTGACAGGATGGTCTTTATTGTTCTAGCAGGGTATAAATATCTTAAACAATCAACTATCAAATTAACCATAATCTTAACACACACAATAATACTCTTGCCAAGAGAGATCAGGTGTAGTACTTAGTGATCAAATCCACAGAGAGCAAAGACACACAAGACTTCTTATTTCTAAAGATTAAGCTAGATAAATATATATATATGGTGGTGAATAATCAAATTAAGGAAATATTCCTTGTCAAGAAGTAGGAAACAATATGGAAATATACTACTAATGCAGATATGGAATTATGCTTTTAATTAACTAGATGTAAATATAAATGTAAATATGCTAGATTTAGGGTTTCAAGCTTAATGAATTATAGTGGATAGGAAGCACATAAATATAAATATACTAGAACTCAAATGTTAACTATGCTGAACAGCAAACACGTCGATCGATTCTCTGCGTTGGGTGTCGATCGATGCTCCATCTTCAGGCTCCTCGTTGAACTCATAATTGCAGAAGCATGTGGCCACAAGTTTTGCATCATTAGACAACTCAATCAGAGTAGCCTTGCTCTTATTCTTGACAGGTTCATGGAAAATATTTTTATCAATTAATAGATAGATACAACTTGTTTTGCTTCATATTGCAGATGACTCCCACTGTAGCCATAAATGCTCTTCAAAGTAGTAGTGAAGAGTTCCAATCAATCTGGATCTCTATCACATGGAAGTCTACTAGGACCAGGGTGTTGTTGATTTGCACTGGAACATCTTTTACTATCCCCCCTGAGTTCACTTTTGAGCAGTCTACAAATGTGAAACAATCATTGGAGGGTTTCACTTTCGGGTTAAGCTCCTTTGCCATAGTTTTTGGCATGATGCTTACTGATAATCCAGTATCACATAGGGCACTGGGGTATTCGTTGCCTTTGATCAAACATGGCACCACAAACTTCTCAGGGTCCCTTTTTTCTTCAGACAAGTCCTTTGTTTCATCTTTTCTCTGAGATGATTGAATATAATCTCTTGATCCTCTTCTTTCTCCCTTGATTACCTGAAAAACATCCACAACCTGTGTGTATAGTAAGCTTTGTCAAAAGGGATGTCTAAAGGAATTTTGGAGACTTTTTTTAACAAAGACATCCATCTCTTTTTCATTGGCTTCTTTGCATTGATGTTTGGGGATCTTTTGCTTCTTCTTGGAATGGCCTTCATCTTCTCTATCACGATCCATGACTTCAGATGTGTCAGTATTCTGTGTTGAAGCTGTCATGGTTTGATGCACAATCAAACTGGCATTGATGCTTGGTAGTCACACCATCCTCATCTGTCAATCAACACTGAATGCAGTGCGTTGATCGGAGCTTCTATCTTTCTGTCGGTCGCTTGTCTCGTGTCTGTATCGATCGACATTGGTCGATTCACACGAAGCTACTGATACTGCAGGAGTTGTTGTTGATCGATGCTCATTGCTTGGTGTCGATCAACACCAATGCGAACTGCTGAATGACATAAAACTTTCCACACAAAAATCTCCTTCTTGGAGCTTTTCTCTCTTAACCTCCTGCCAAAAATCATCATCAATCAATGCGTTGAGGTGGTGCTTCTGTCAAGCCTCCTTGATTCTTTGACCTGCTGCATTATACAGATGACCCTCGAGGTCGTGCAGGTCTCCGTTCTCATCCCTAATCAGTATCAAAGTCGCAACCATCTGAACTTGTTTATTGCTGTTGATCGATGAGGGTATGTTGATGTCGATCGATGCTGTGATCAATGTCGTTCGACGGTGGAGTTCGGATGATGGTCGATACGGTCCGTGAAGAAGTGTCGGTCGACGAGGTACTAGTGTTGTCGATCGATGCTTGTCGTCTTTCTTTACGGATCGTGCGTTCAAGTCTGTCAGGGTCAGAGGATAATGCTAGTTCTTGTCCTTTGATGTTCATGGTGCTTCTTTGCATGTACCTGAAAACAAAGGAAAATAAAAATTATTACTAACTTAAAATTAGTAACAAACCTAGACTAAATCCTAGAAACTAAATCTAATGGTGATCTACGCTCCATGGCAATGACGCCAAATTTGACAGGACGGTGTTTATTGTTCTAGCAGGGTATAAATATGCTAAACAGACAACTATCAAATTAACACTAATCTTAACACACAGAATAATACTCTTGCCAAGAGAGATCAGGTGTAATACTTAGAGATCGAATCCACAAAGAGCTAAGGCACACAATAGATTTCTTATATCTAAAGATTAAGCTAGGTAAATATATATATGGTGGTGAATAATCAAATTAAGGAAATATTTCTTGTCAAGAAGTAGGAAGCAATATAGAAATATGCTACGAATGCAGATATAAAAATATGATATTGATTAACTAGATGTAAATATGAATATAAATATACTAGATCTTGGATTTCAAGCTTAATGAATTATAGGAGATATGAAGCACGGAAATGTAAATATATTACAACTCAAATGTTAACTATTCTAACCTTTTTCAGTCCAACTCTCGTATGCGAGCAAAAGGAAAGACAATCGATCGACGGCTAAGGATTGATGTCGATTGACGGTGAAATCAGAAAGAAGTGTGGGCGAGATTTGATAAGTCCACCAGACTTATTAGACCAGCTCTCACATGCGTCTAACAGCCTAGTTCAACAGAATCTGCTCGGGCACAGAACCTACTCTCGTAGTTGTCCATGTCCTATCGTCGAGATCCTAGTTAGCTACTCTAGAATGCAAGCATTAAGCACAACTCAAATTGATGGATATTAACTCAACCTAGCAATCCTATTTTTTGGCTAATTCATGATTGCTATCATTCAACCCTAAATCTAATTAATAACTACTCAAACATGATCTTTGTCACAAAAATCATAGATGAAATAGATATGAAATATAAAATAGATAAAAACCAAAGGAGTTCCAGGAGGACTCTGAAGGAGTCTCTCCATTCTCTCCTAATAAAAAATGAATAGAACTAAAATGTTGTGTAAAAACTCTGTGTTGTAATCTCATGTTATCTTTATCTTCTCAAGACATAAATATAAAGTCCTAAATTTAGGTCAAAACTCGTCCAGGGCATTTTTCGTCATTCTGACTTAGGCTTTGATCATCAATCGATGGTATGTGTGCTGCATCTATCGATCTTGGGTTTTAATCATCGGTCAACGCCAAGTGTATTCCATCGATCAATGGCTTTATCGACTCCCTAGATGATCAGCTACGGATTCTTCTCCTCTAGATGCTCCAAAAGTTCCAAGTATCTCATATATCTCCAAAACGTTCATGGACATGTAAATACTCTAAAACGTATCCTAGACACACATAATAGACTATAAATAGGACCTATAAATGGCCTAAAACTGGTAATAAATAGGCTATATCAATGTGCTTGTATCACTGAAAGAAAATTGGATGAGAAAGAAGGTGATGAGCTCTCTTGTTGGAATCTGATGAGCTCTCTTGTTTTCGGGCTAAGGTGATTGAGCTTGGTGCTGAGTTTGATGTCTTTACTGTGTCCGACTTCTTGGTTTGAAAACTTGATCTTCCTCAGATTTTTTAAGATCTCCCTGATGATTTCTTCTCAAAGATCCCTCCCAGAGCGAATAATTTTGGAAGTGATCCAGATCGTCCCGATGTCTCACAGGAGACGCAGCAGGCTCAGGAGGGCGAGCACGTTGCAGGAGGAGAGGACTGAGTTAGAGAGGCTAGAGTTCGTGAATCTTGTTGTTTTAGTTGTTGTTTTGCTCCTTCCTCTCTTTTTTTTCTCTTATGGACAATCTGTCTGGCCATTTTGAGCCTATTCTGAGTTTCGTTTGTCGGTACATCTATCTTTGCGATACCATGTCTTCATTATACGAGTATTTCATAATGCTTTCAGTGTATATATGTTTATGGGGTTGTTTTTGGTTAACCCTGGTACCTTATTTTTGACCCTTGTTCAATTTTTTCTATGAGATCAACGTTAATACATAAGATCCTTGATCGATTTTGTTGATACTATCTCGATGTTAAGTCAATTCCGATTTTGATAAACTCTGTTCGACGTGATTTTCGCGAGATGCGGGATCGACTGCGTCCAAAAACTTGATCAGAGCCTCATATTTAGTATCCAATCGTGCTAAGTTTATGATTTTGTTCTTAAAACTTCAGATTTTACTAAACATCAATGTTTAAGAAAACGATTATCTTATTTGTAGAAATTACAAAATTTCTTGAACTTGGGTTTCTTTTTCTGCTTGTGACTGGTCGAGTCTTTGACTGGGGGTGTGTTTTGACGTTCCCTAGATTGTTATTGATGTAGTCATGGATCTGGTCCATGAAAAGTTCATAGATGCCTAGATCGTTTTCAGTGCGTTGAAGGATGACGTTTGAGATCCGTTTTGAGCAAAGTGGTAGTTTGTTGTATACCTTGATTTCTTATGCAGTTAGCGGAGAATCGAAATCAAAGCTTGGGTGTATTGAACAGAAGATCGTCTGGATGAGGTAAAGATTCTGTCAAACTCATGATGTCTTTGCCGGTGTGGTAAAGGGCTTTAGAAATTCTCCAGGGCTTTATAGGAGCTGTTACTCGAGAATGTTGGAGTGCTTTAAATCGAGAATCTAGTTGTTGAGTCCTTTGATGTTAATTGGAACCTGTATTTGAATTTTTTGTGGAAACATGCGCTTCAGATTTTGGTTGTTGTTTAATTGTTGTTGGGAAAGGGTGGGTTCGAGCTGCCTACGTACCCTCGTCGGGGGATTAAGCCTTAACGTAGTTTGATTATTTTCCTTTTGGTTGTGGGATTGTGAGTTCGTTTAGTCGTTTATAGAAGAGTGTCTGTTTGTTTTGAATAGGTTTATTTCTTGGGCTCTTAGGCAATTCACCTTCGACCTGGAGAGTGGTTAGGTCAATGAGGGTTCTATGTCTTTGAAGCTTGCCAAGTGATCTTCTGCCTTCCTCTTATACCCTTATCTCCTCTCGGATTTGAAAATTTAAAAATTAATGATAGGTCGATGGTACTTCTTTAATGCTGTAAAGCCACAGCCTTCCGAGTATTGCGTTGAAGGGGGCAGGCCGATCTATTACGATGAACTTGAAGATCCTACGAATGTCTCCTGAAGTTACAGCTAGTTAAATTGATCCGAGGGAATAGGTCATTTTGCCGACGAAGCCAGTTAATGGTGTCAGTTCTTGTTTCAAAAGGGATTTAGTGAACTCATCTTTTTAAAAGCGTCGTAAAAGAGGACATCTACCAAGCTTCCAATGTCGACCATTACTCACGAGAGTTCACATCCTCCGGCATCTAGAAAAGAAAATAATTCTTTCATAAAATTCAAGGGTGGCTTTTAAAATGACACAAAGACTAGAGCTTTATAGGCTCGACAAAGACAGACTCTAACAGTCATAAAATGACATAAGGAAAGAAAATGATTCGAAATAACAAACTTGGAAGCAAAGGCTTTGATGGCTCCTTGAAAACTAGCCGTTGGAGGCTTAATGATGAGAATCTTAGCCAAATGAATGTAGATGGTGTTTTCCTTGTGTCTGGACGGTTGGAGGGGGTAAGTGAGCTTCCTAGGAATCTTCTTGATTGTCTGGAAGGTGATGATGTCGTGCACAAACTCAAGGAAAAAGAACTGTTCGAGTTTGAATGGATGAGACTCTAAATAAGGTAAATTGAAGTAAATGTAGATCCTTCTGATCCAGTGCATGCTGGCACATGGTAAGATGAAGGCAGCACATCCTGGATGGTTCGATTGATCTTCTGGAAATTCTTTGCTTGATTGGATAGCCTCCTGGTCGAGTGAAAATGACTTGGAAATGATCAAACCAAAAGATTGTTCAATCTTTCCATAAACTGCTCGGTTTGCCGTCTTTTGGAAATTGATCATAACTTCAAATTCCTTTGGTCCTTTCTCTTGATTTTGGGATTTCTGGAAAGCTGAGAGATCCATAATTGAAACCTATGATTGGCTTTGGTTCATGCCGCTGATTCATTGGGCTTAAATACTCTTCTAAAGTCTGGTACTCGCGGATGGACATGCAAGGAAACCTACAGATTATAAACTTCATAACTTCCTAGTATGGATAGCTTTGAGTATAAATCCAATTGGGATTAACTCCTTATTGAGTGTGAAATCCATAAAAGTTGGTTTCATATTGAGATTCTTTCTGGTTATCAAGATATGCTCCTTGGACTGGACCTATGTTGTTGGTATCGCCAAGGTAGTTGGTTTGGACGGTTTGATGAGCCTCTGGTTGAGCTGCTGATTTGGTGACCACAATATCTGTGGATAGAAACAGAGCAAGATGTGTGTGACATGGAGATTTTCATTTGAAAGATCTTGTTTGGACGTGATTAACTAACTAGAAATCCTCAGATCATAAATTGGAAGAGCTGATGATGCTTACTTTCGGGAAAATATATATTGTACAATAGAAAAAAAAAATTAGAAATGTATATAGAAGCTTAGACTTAGGATTAGGTTAAGCTTTTTGTTGGGGTCAAAATCGGTCATGGCAAAATCAATGGCTAAAATCCTCCGAGAAGTTTTGCTTTAAGAAAATATGAGGTGGAAATGCCAAAGAAACTATATGGCATAAGCCAAACTAATTTGCATAATGACAAAAGAAAAAAAAATTATATATTTCATCCCGGACAAGAAATAAAAGAATTTATATTCAAACATGAAAATATCAGAAAAACGATTCTTGCATAAGTTTTTTTGCGATAAATGACGAGTTTTATGAATCAATCTTCCGTCAAACTGAATTTGAAAAGTTTCGACGGAAAAACATCATAGTATAATCTATGAGATAATCTTCCGTAAAACAACTTTCATAAAACATTTATGGTAAAACTTTCGTAAAACAAACGAAATAGTTCCAAAAGTACTGATACGGCCCGGTTCAAGCACTGACCTGCTTGGATCATGGACACGGACCAAGATGGGGATCTTGTCAACCAGCTCGACCAAACCGAGGTTTTACCATCAGATCGTGCTGAACATACTGACCATGTCAACCCATCAGTTCATCCCGTCGATACTGATCATATTCCCCCCATCTGTTTGTACTGATCGTACCATTCCATTCATCCGAGCAGATTGTACCATTCCATCCGACCAGACCGTCCTTACTGATCGTACAATTCCATCCGACCAGACCGTCCGTACTGATCGTACCATTCCATCAGAACAGGCCGACCGTACCGACCGTGTTGTCTACCGCATCGACGTAGCTGGTTTGGATGAACACTTTGGACGAGCTGGATGAAGTGACACTTTCATATCTGAGCTGGATGAGCTGAGTGAGCTAAGTGACACTGAAGATGGAGCTGGTTCAGTTGCTGGGCGAAATTGGCCTTTTTCAGCCCAAGGAAAAATTCATAACAAATTCAATTTGGGTCTGTTTAACTCCAAATTCGACCAGGCCTTTGCTGATGGTCTTCTTCTTATTTGCATCAAGAAATATCAACAAAATGAGTCAAAGTCGTGGTCAGGTCAAAGGGCATTCAACAACACAATTATGTCTAGTCAAAAGTCTTAGTCTTTGTTTGTGTTTTCTAAGTTTCTAGTTTTCCACAATTTCTTTATGTCTTTCTTTGACCAATTCTACTATAAATATGTAATCTCATTCCATGAATAAGATAATCGATTTCCCCCTTTGTTTTGTGAGTTTATCTCCTTTGTTCTTTGTAGAGCAATTTTCTGTTTCTTGGTGAGGTTATCTCCGAGTAAACAGCCTCTAATTCGTTGGACCTATGCGTCATATCAGGCAACGTTTAGAACCCTTCTTTTGTTGGACTTGTGTGTCATATCAAGCAACAACTGAAGTATGGTAGTATCAAGAGACTTTTCGCACCTCTTGTGTCACCATTCGATCCATCATTTCTCCCTTTTGGCGAGATCATATCCCTTCAGTCCGTTTGAGTGATCCTGTCTGAATCTAGGACGTATCAAGTACACAAGCAATCAAAGGAGGGAATGAGAACAGAGGGAATGACGTCATCTCCCCACCGTCTAGCCATCACATCAAGACCGAACAAAACCGACAGCCGCCTTGCCATCATAGCGAGACCAGCGTACCTCGCCTTGCCGTTTACCACATTGAGGAGGCCGATCCATTGACCATCTCGTCATCACGGCGAGACCAGTGCTGACCGCCTCGCCATCTAGCCATCATCGTGAGACCAACTCTGTCTCCTCTCGCCCTCATCTCCACTCCTTCTCGCCCTCTAGCCCTCATGGACTCTCCATCTTGCCCTCTAGCCCTCATGGACACTCCATCTCGCCCTATAGCCCTCATGGAGACTCCATCTCGCCCCTCTAGCCCTCATGGAGACTCCATCTCACCCTCTAGCCCTCATGGCCACTCCATCTCGTACTCTTCTCACCTTACTTCACTCTACTCGCCCTTAGCTCCTTCATTGTGTTCTCCTTCGAATCTCGATGAAACTTTTTTTGCTTTGTCTCAATCAGAGTTTCAGTTGAGATTTTAAGATAAAAACAAGTGAGACTTGTTTTTCCGTAAAATTCAGAATCAATCGTCAATATGGTAATGGTTTTCTTAACACTACTTTTCATGAACGAATAGGTTGATTATACCAAAAATACAAAAACGGAGTTTGGATAAATCAATGATTTCTCCGAGAATAATCGTAAAAACGTTGAAGTCAAAAACGGCCCAAGATGGCCTAAAACACGATAAGAGCCCACTTATGATTTAATTCGGGAACATGCCGAGAAGATAAGGAAAGATTTTGTCAAAAGATAAACTCAAATCAATGGCAAACACTAATGCATGGCCGCAAAACACTTGATCGAATATATATATTTGGAAGTAAGAGAGATAAAATTGCAGCTCGCATTGACACTGTCAACGACGACAACAACACTGGTAACACAACTCTCGCAGTGACTACTCCCGTGGCCAACACTAATGCAAACACTGCAGCACTCAACAAAATCAAAAACCTAGTCGCGATTTTTCATCACAAGAAGAGTACCGGAAGGAGTTTGCGATTTCTTTGTCTAAACAGAAAGGGCAACGATAAAATCTATCAAACCCCATAAAGTTCATCTCATTACCGAGCTGGAGAAATCTCAACGCGTAAGGGTTCGACCAAAAGACGTTTTCCGAAAAAAATCAGAAAAATAAAACTTGCTCTCCTCAAAACCACGGAGAAACCCTAGATTACTCGCAGAAAAGGGAAGCACAACAAATTGGGTACACAACTCACTGCTGTACTTCTTCCAAATAACTTCCATAAAAGTCTTCGGAGAAATAAAACTTGCTTCCACTGCCCAAAGACACGGAGAAACTCTAGATTACTCACGAAAATACAAGCACAGAAAATTGGATTGCCAATTCCCCACAGCTGTACTTCTTCCGAATAACTGAGATATAAAAAAGTTAATTTCTATAGAATCACTTGAAAACTAAAACGGCTAACGAATACTAACATAGCAAAATTGAAGATCCTATCCCTCACTGCTAAAACGTTTTCTGAAACATAAGATTTCGTAAAAGTTCAAGTGTCGCTTATGTAGCAACATATTCAGCGAATTCTTGATATTTTTCTACTAAAATTACTTCGGAAAAGCTACTCAGAACTCCCTCGGATCAATCCTACGAAAATGAGAACATTTCTGATTAATTTTGATCGCGATAATAAAGCTTATCGCAGCTATATTTTCTGATATAAAACTCTGAAACTAAATTTGCGGAACAGATGCAAAACGTGAATTTTTCAAAACGCAGCTCTCGTACAGCCAAACTCGAAAAAATATTTACGGAACAAATTTTGTAAAACTATACTCGACAACATTTCAGAACAAATTTTGTAAAATTAAACTCTACGACATTTAACGAAGCAGCTTTCGTAAAATAAAACTCAATTAAATTTTGCGGAATAACCTTTGTAAACTTAAGCTCGACAACATTTTACAAAACGTCTTTCATGAAATTAGTACTCGATAACATTCTGTAGAATAACCTTCGTGAAGTTAAGCTCGACAATATTTTACAAACATCTTTCATAAAATTAAAACTCGATATCAATTCCTGGAATAACTTTCGTAAGTTTTAGCTCAGCAACAATTTACGAAACGATTTTTCGTAAAATTAAACTCGACAATATCTTACAAAAAATAATTCATAAAGTTAAACATGACACTATTTTATGTACAACCTCAATAGAGTAAATTTGTTAACATTTTTGAAACGATTCTCGCAAATAAAAATCAAAAAACAATTCGACAACCTCAGGGAAGTCAAACAAGACCATATGAAGCGATCAACGGAAAAACGAAGACAATAAGTGGTAGGACATGACCAGTTCGTCCACAGCTTGACAAACTGAATACCTTACCTGAATGACGTTGTGTCCATTGCTTCTTTTTCCTCATCGCCCACTTTACTCTTCCTTGAGTCATCATCTGCTTCTCCTCACTTTGTTTCAATGATTTCGTAAAGTTCCTTGGATACAAAAGAAGCAAACTACTTTACA
>MU105915.1:184607-238187 GCA_012274485.2 Sinapis alba | reverse complement strand
ATTGAATTATCCTCTTTGGATTTTGTAGGAAATGACAAAACAAGAACAATAGTAACTTAAAAAAAGTTTGAGAAACCATATTGGTAAGAAAGATATTCAGAGAAGAGATAAAGTCAACGAAGCTTTCTTAGCAATCTCATATTACACAAGTAGCAAGTGTGACGCAAAGAACATACGATATTGATTCGTAATAAAGCAGTAACAAGAGATCATCAAAGAGGAACTTATGTTTTGGAACGGGAGGATAACAATACAGAAAACAGCTTAGGGACAATGCAACACAAGCAGCTCAGAAACCATGGATCTTGATGTTGTCCTTCTTCACAAGCCCAGCCTGTTCCATGAACACAAGGAAGGGAATTAAGCAACAACAATCTTTTAGTTAGCTTGTTCGTGAAAGAGTGTGATTATTACCTGGACTAGGAACGTGGAGACGTTCTTCCTCTGGTCACCTTGAAGCTGAATAACCTACACATTTCACAACAGCACAATTAAGAGAGAGAGCACAGTTAAGTCACACTCAGTTGCTAAGCTTTTTAGTTAGTCTCTGAAACACGCACCTGACCCAGCTCAGAGTCTTGAACGACAGTTCCGTTGCAACAAAACTCTTTCTTGAGATCCTTAAGTATCTTGGTGTAGCTGTACTCTTTCTTCAGCCCCTGGACGGTTGTCAAGCTTTTCCTACCATTACGCTGCTGCACACGAATGTGGACGTACTCCTTTGTTCCCGCACCTGAGTCCTCAGCATTCGCATCAGCAAACGGGTCTACATGGAAATTCAAAAGAATCTGATTAGCTAATATCCACGAAACATTTACAGAAAGCCCAAACATATGATATTGCAGAGAAGATATGGTTATGGATCAAATCTATAACTGGAACTTACCGAAGGCAGTAGGGACCTGGGAATCAAGTTCAGACATGAAACTTTGTTGATCTGATGGGCAAATAGGACAGAGAAGCTGAGACCTGAATAAGATTACCAACGTCACATAAGAATTTGACACACACACACATACACACACAAGATGAGAATTATATACTTCAATCGAGTTAGGCACTAAGATCATAAGACAAACATAAAACGATATATCAAACAATAAACACACCACAATTCTAGTACGAGTGAGTCACCTTCAATTAGAGATTATTAATCAACAAATAGCAAGATATCATCTGGGTACTGATCATATCCCACGAACCTAGTTAAGCAGATCGACTTGAATTACACAAAGAAAAAAGTTCAATCCACCAAATTTCGAAGGAGAATCAAATCAAGATCCCATTTTTCTAATTCAAAAACCGAATCCAATAGATCATAAACAAAATCTCGCGTCCAATCTTATGGATCCGGCGACGAAAGCAGATTACAGCTCGAAATTACAGAAATCAAAGGACGGACAAGGGGGAAATGATGATCTGCTGAAGAACGATAACAAACACAGATTGAAGAAGGATAACAATACCTGATTCGAAAATTAGGGTTTCGAGGATCTGGCAATCAAAGAAGAGAGAGAGGAAACCCTAGATTCGGATAAAGTCTGCAACTTCTGTTTCGGGTGGAGAGAAAATTACGAGAGGAAAAGGTAAATATGTTGTGGTCTCGAATTGTATTTTGCAATCTCTTGTTGGGTTTGGGCTTTTTATTTGTCCTCTTAGTGGGCTTGGGCTTCCTACGTATCCACTTGATAGCTTTGTGCTTCTTTACACCGGTTCGAAAACCTTCAGGTTCTAAAAATAGGCGTCCACCTAGACGGCGACTTGGTCCCTTCCGAATCGATTTTCTTAAACCATTATCGATATTATGGGGTTTAGTTGACTTGAGTTTGTTTGTCTGGACGCTTTTGGACTGCATAAACTTTCTTATAAAAAAGTTTGGTTAATATCCATTATTCCGTTGGTTTGAGTTTATTTCATGTCTCATTTTCTTTTTCTTCTTTTTTTTTTTTTACAAAAAAGAAATGTAAAAAAAAAAAGAAAAATGTCTCATTTTCCTTTACAAGTTTTTTTTTTCCTTTTCACCTTATGTTTAAAATTTATTATATAGTCTACAATTTAATACACTGACATCTCATAGATCTAGACTCAATGGTAAACAATGGACAAGCCAATTAAAAAAAACTTAAAATAGAAAACAAAGCTTTCAATGTTGAATAACTCGGAAATTCGGTTTTAGCCTATATGTTTAAAAACATTTGTATTTTGTCGCATGTCAGAATATGAGCTACACATCATACACGCATGGTTGCATTGCATGCAGACGCGGAGACTTGTCACTATAACCACATTTGAGTTTCCAACACCTAGTCGCGACAACAACAACCTTATCTCTCTCACAAACAAACAAATACATAATGTTCAAAAAAAAAAAAAAAAAAAAAAAAATACATGCATGCAATGTTACACGTGATTTCCATGCAAAACTTCTTTGTCACCTATAAATACCAAACAACTCTTCACTCCACTCTTCACTCACAAGAAACACATACACAAATAGCAAATGGCGAACAAGCTCTTCCTGGTCTCCGCCACTCTCGACTTCTTCTTCCTCCTCACCCACGCCTCCATCTACCGCACGGTCGTCGAGTTCGATGAAGATGACGCCACTAACCTAATAGGCACATCAAGCACACAACAGAAATGTGGGAAGGAGTTTCAGCAATCACAACACCTAAGAGCTTGCCAGCAATGGATCCACAAGCAAGCAATAAAACCACATGTTGGTCCCGGGGTCCTTGACGGTGAGTTCGAAGACGACATGGAGAACCCCCAGGGCCCTCAACAGAGACCACCGCTACTCCAGCAATGCTGCAATGAGCTTCACCAGGAAGACACTATTTGTGTTTGCCCAGCGTTGAAGCATGCATCCAAAGAAGTTAGAATCCAGGTTCAGCAGGTACATCCCCAAATAGTGAGCCGTATCTACCAGACCGCTACGCACTTGCCTAACATTTGCAACGTCCCACAAGTTAGCGTGTGTCCTTTCGTGCACGACATGCCTTTCCCTCACTACTACTAGATTCCAAACCAAACACTCGGGAGTGTATATACCACGGTGATGAGTGTAGTTGTTGATGCACCACAACACAGTCATCGTGTGTGTATTCTATAAAAATGAAGTTTAAGTTTGAGGCTAGCTATGTAATTGCCACTACTCTGTAACCGTAATAAAAAGAGTTTTTTTTCTTGATATTAGTCTTACAGCTTTTAAAAGTGATAGGCTAATACGCCAAAAAGAGAAGAAAAAATAATCAGTCTATTCGCAATTATGCTAGTATAGGGAGGGTTTTTAGGGAGGGGTTCTTAGTGCATATTAAGAACCAGTTCTTAATTTTAACAAAGAAAAAGTTAAGAACCGGTTCTTAATTTTAACAAAGAAAAGTTAAGAATTGGTTCTTAAATAAGAATTTAAGAATCGATTGTTTACTTTTTTTATTAAAATTAAGAACCGGTTCTTAACTTCCATTAAGAACTCATCCCTAAAAATTCTCCAATGTACATGTTCTAATGAACATGATAGACTAGTGGTCATCAATGATAAAAAAAAGTTATCCTCGGTTGGAAATGTGTTTCTCACCTCACCGCCTCAACAAGGTCCTATAAACAATGACAAGGCCTATTTCACTTAAAAAAATTTAGGTTTCATCCTTTATATAATTAAGAAGCCACTATTTCTTAACAAAAGGATCCTTCTCTTCTTAGATCTAGAACACATTCTTATAAATTTTTTATAGATTCTTAGATTCATTTTACACTTCTAATCACTTTTGTAATAAAATCTTTGATCTAAAATCTCTTTGATATTATTCTTTCCATTTGATTTCAATGAAGATTTCTTCTAAACCTCTATAGAAATATATTTTCTAAATTCAACAAACACACCGTTTTTAGGTTAAACAGTTGGCATACCGGGTAGGGGTCCAAGGAAAACTATCTTCAAAACATATCAAACTTGAGAAAATCCATATTTCTCTCGCGCGGTCACTCGGCTCGCTCTCTCATGATTATTCGATGCTCACAATATTTTTAATTATTAAATTCATTAAATTAATTATTAAAATTATAAAACTCTAAATATTTTTTATAATAAATATTATTATTTTATATTATTTTTAAATTTTAAATTTATTTTTTAAATTTTATTTCATTTGTACAGGTCAAATATCCAGATAACTATAAATTGAATTAGATCGAATATCTAATTATTCAGATGAAATAGATTAAATCACAAAATAATTCTAAAAATTTAGATATTTGATTTGTGTTCATCCCTACTCTTCAAATCATTTTGCACCACATATTTTACCATATTTTTGAAGGACCACGTATTTACTCTCATTGTTCCGTTTAACTTATTCAACACTTTTTTAATATTTGAAATCATCTTCTATTTCTACCTAATTATTTAATATATATTTTATTTTAATTAATATGATATTTTTATTCAATAAAATTTAATATTACTTTATTATTTTCAATTTACAATCTTCTTTGTATAATTTAATAAATACATAATATTAACAATTTTCTATTGTAACTAGCTTAAATAATTAAAAGAAAAACTAAAAAAATGACTACTAAATATTTATTATAATTTATTTAACAAAAAAAATTATTCTATATTTAAATAAAATAGAACTATTTTCTATTTATAAATCATAAAATATTGCATTTTGGTATTATTTTTATTAATAAATATTAATATATTTTAAAATAAAAAATACTAGATGGCAATGGAGTAAATTTGAATAAATAATTAAATTTACTAATTAAATAATTAAACAAAAATACAATTTAATATATATAAATAAATAAATTTGAATAATTTGGAAGAATAAAAAAATACCAAAAATATTAATAGCCAATAAGAATACAATAGATGGCAATGTAGTACCCATTTATTTTTGTTTCAACAAGTTAAAAACTTGTATTCATTTGTATTGTCATATTATTCACTTGTATTCTCATATTATTCAACAGTCTACTGCTTCCAGTTTGTTGAATTTTTAATTGAACTGGTCTAACCAGAGCCACCCACAAAATATTTTAAGAAAACATATTTACAAAATTAAGAATTATGATCCAATGAAACCATACGCGCCTTTGTATTATACTATAACGATTCTTGTATTTTAAATTTTATTATTATCTTATCGTCTATCGCAAAACCATAGAAACACAAATACTGTACTTTGGATCAATTTGGAATGAGAGAACTAGAGAAGTATGGGAGAAGAAAAAACAAAACAAGTGGTTGAGGTGGGACCCAACAGACTTGTATTAAGGTCCAGACATATCCCAGGTGGGCTCACGTGGCTCTTAAGCCCATTGAGAAACTTATTCGTCCACGTAGGACGGAGCAGAATCTCCTCTCCTACTCCCAAGGCTGAGATCTCGCCACGTCATCGACTAAAAATATCTTGAAACTCAACCATGAGTTTGTCGACACGTTAAAACGGCGTGCGGCCATATGTAATAACGCACTAATAAGTGGTTTTCAAATTAAATAAACTAATTAGTACTCATAAATTAAATAAACTAATTAGTACTAATAAATTAAATAAACTAATTAGTACTAATAAGTGGTTTTCAAATTAAATAAACTAATCTCTGGAGTACATATTAAACCAGAGATTAATGTCAAACATAGATCTGATACGTTTTTTAATAACTGAGGATCTAAAACCAAAACCAAACTCGTTTGACATTCTTGTCTAGATTAGTAGAAAATGTCAAAATGAGTCAAGACATAAACCTAATAAAGATTGAAACATCAATGGAAAAGACATACACTCCAAATTTCAATTTCAATTTCATGACAAAGTCTTCAATCAACAGAGGTTTTGTTCGTTTTCTTTGTAACTATAATGATTATAAATCGTAGGTTGTTAATGACTGAACCATTCTTCTAATTAATTCAAAAAAGAAAACATAGTTAATTGAAAATGAGATGGTTCCTGACCACAGAATAAAAAGAAGCATTATGAAACCAAAGAAAGAAAAATATAATATTTTTTTGCTGGAGGAAAATGACGAAACTAGCCTCAAAAAAAGAATTGAATCACAGAAAACTCGCCTCCTGCAACTTTCACTTTCCTCTTTATTATTTCTATCCCCAGAAAAATAGAAAAACTACCAAAGGAGGAGACAGAAACAAAACCTCAGAATCTTAAAGAGTAAAAATCTGATGGGAAAGAAGAAGTGTGATTTATGCGACGGTGTTGCAAGAATGTACTGCGAGTCAGATCAAGCGAGTCTTTGCTGGAGCTGCGATGCTAAAGTTCACGGCGCTAACTTCCTCGTCGCTAAGCACACGCGTTGTCTTCTCTGCACCGCTTGCCAGTCCCTTACGCCGTGGAAAGCCACGGGGCTCCGTCTCGGTCCTACCTTCTCCGTCTGTGATTCGTGCGTCGCTCTTAAATCCTCCGCCGGTGGTGGAGTCGGTGTCGGCAATGGTTCCGAAGAGGATCGGCTCAGGCTCGGAGATGATGAAGGTGATAGCGCCGAGTCTTACGATGATGATGAGGACGAAGATGAAGATGACGTGGACGAGGAGGAAGCGGAGAATCAAGTGGTGCCGTGGTCAGATGCGGCTGCAGCGCAACTGCCTCCTACGATGAGTTCATCATCTTCCGACGGCGGAAGCGGAGATCTGGTGGCGAAAAGAAAGAGGGACTGCTTTGATGTACGGATCTACCCTTAGAACAATCTCGAATTCTTTCCTTTTTTGGATTTTTAATCATGATTTCTATTTTTGGAAACTTCAGGACGAGATCGGAAGCTCTTCAGCTCGAGAGTTAAAGCGACCGTCGAGAGAAGAACACGCGTTCAAATCAACGGTTGCGATCAACTCTCTTATCAGACTAGAAGGAGAGGGCACATTGAACGGCGCCGTTAATTCATCTCCCTCATCGTCGTCTTCTGTGATCGTTGCCATCTCCAGAACGAGGAGAGATCTCAGCCGTTGATTCTCCATTTCCTCCGCTATGGTAAATCATCACCGTCCATTTCTGAAATTCTAACAATACTTGCTTTTTAGTGATTGAGGTAGTTAGTTGTTGTCGTGCAACATTGTATTTGATCTATTAATATCATTATTATGTTGTTGTCTTAGTAATTAATTTGGATTCGTATCATCGTATGTATTTAAATGCTTATTACATTCAAAAATTCATATTTCGATTAGAGAGTCTATATGGCTGATTCGATGGATCAAAGGAATGGGTGAGAATGGTGACAAATGGACACATTGATATGCATAAATAATTAAATATATGATTGTGGGTTGCTTTGTATTTTCGACCACACAAAAATAAAATTGTGGGGACTACAGAATTTTTTAAATATAAGTTTAGATATTTATGGGTCGTGAACGTTTCTATCATACGCCAAGAACATTGAACCGGTCAGATCTGTCGAGCATGCGAACTTTTTTCGATGGTCCAAGAAGATAATGCCATTCCCATGTTTACTTACCTTTAAGCTTATCTCATCATCATCTTTCTGGTTCACATGATCTACCTCTTTATACACTACAGTACTCTGGATAATAATTTACTATCTTTTTTTTGTCTGTATGGTTATATATTAAAAGGAAACAAATTCAGATCCTACCAAAACATCATTCTTAATTCCATAATTTGACCCCCCAGAAAATGTCACGAAAAAGGATGAGTAAGTACAAAAGTTTTGTTAGGAAAAGTTCGGTGGCTTTCACAATCAAAGCATGACTATCGTCAAAGCATTTAAGCTTTCAGTCCATAGTTCCAAAAGTCAAAACCAACGATCTTTATCACAAACGTTGAGTTTGACAATTAGTTTAACCTTAACATTAATTAATTAAAGCACAGCCTAACATTCTTTCAACAATAACGTAATGTATATTTACACGGCATCATAAAATCATGGTTATAATTCATAACTAACACAGGAGACCTGTTTGATGAATTACTTGGTCAGTCTGAGAAAATGCTATATAGCAAATCAACATCAATCTAGTAAAATCAGATTAAAGATGAAAATCAGAATCACAAAAGAATTTTTGTGTTCATACCAACTCTTTCATTGTTTTAATCCGAAAATCATACATGATGAATCATTAAAAAAAGAGGAGACTGAGATAATAATCAAGAGGAGATTCCAGAGACTTCATGATTGCAATAGATAGCACAAACACGCACACCAAACACACTCCTCTGCACAAATCTACTGAAACCCTTTGTTTCCACCATCAGTTGTACCTACGAGTTTCAAAAGAATAAAGACCACTCCTCATATGGTTACCTGGCTGTGAAGAGGGTGAATCAAACCAAGACCCATTACTCATCTGTAAAAGAAAGATAATCAACTATTATATATTAACTTTGGATAATCAAATCACATGCAGCGATTATCAAATCATTTGCTTCTCCAGCACATGTTAAGTGCCGGCTTTGATCATAGCTCATTTGCATTAGCTGCAGCCACACTGCTAGTCAGCTTGCTCGGAATGAATGATTCCATTGTATAACACACCTGGCGTCCATACAAACTGATTTCTTGTTGAAACCATCATGTATGGAGAACTTACAAAGGTTAATCTGCATAATGGAAGCCAATGTCGGAACTTCTTATAGAACTCATCAACATTTTATCACAATAGCGGGGATAGCTCAGTTGGGAGAACGTCAGACTGAAGATCTGAAGGTCGCGTGTTCGATCCACGCTCACCGCATTCAAGTCTTTTTTTTTTTAATTTTACTTTCTTGAAATGCAACGATTTGTGCATGTAAGGAAAACACGATTTTGAGTTTTAGTTAGAGAGATTTACGGTTAATGAGAAAAGTTTAAATTATATATTAAACCAATTAGATAATTGATTAATCCGAAAAGTAAGTCTGGTGTCGATTTTAAAAAACATTGCTTGCACGTTTACAAGTTTTTTCTTTTGGGAAAATAAATTAATTACAGCTTTTGTCTAAGATTTAGGATGATCCACCAAGTCTTTATTTAGACCCGACAACAGTGGATGGTAAAGATATTTTAGATCAACCTTTATCCTCCTATCCAATTTTTTTTTTTTAAAAAACTAACCTTTGCTGGTATTTATAAGAAAAGAAGCCAATCACCGTCGCTGTCTCTTTTTTTAAAACCTCCATATTCATCCAATCAATCATCCTCCCTTGAAACTTGTCTCCTTCGCAGACATATATCGTTTTAACATCTTCCAATCCTTGAATTGAAGCCCCTAGCTCTCCTTCGCAGTTTGATCATCATTCTCAACATCTCCGACTCGCTAGGTTCGTTGATTCTCTTCAGCTCATTTCTGTCTGAATGTTCGAAGAAAAAAAGGGAAACTTTGAGAGTTGACATTTGAAAGTTTTCCCCTTTATTGATTTTGCTTGGAGTAAAGAGACAAATGATGATTCTGATCTACAATGTTATTACCTTATTAGCATTGTTGTGTGTTTTAGCAAATGGTCTCGTTGAATTGCTTTTGGATACTTTTAGGGACACCAAAGTCATGTCAAAGGGCTTGTTGGGGTAGAAAGAAACTCACTTTTTCTCTTATTACATGACTCTTGAGACAAATACATGTTTTTTCTTGAACAGGATTTTATCTCCCATGGAAGGCAACTTCTTCAGGTCTGAAGCTCAACAAGCACATGAGGATGGCTTCTTAGTTAAAAACAAACCTAATCTCATCACAGCTCCAACAGGATCTCAACCTAATGAAAGTGGCTGTTTTGATTGTAACATATGTCTAGACACAGCCCATGATCCTGTTGTCACTCTCTGCGGACATCTTTTCTGCTGGCCTTGCATCTACAAGTGGTTACATGTTCGTTTATCTTCTCTCTCCATTCATCACCATCACAACAACAGCTGCCCTGTCTGCAAATCCAGCGTTACCATCACCTCATTGGTTCCACTCTATGGAAGAGGAGGCATGTCTTTGCCTTCTTCCACGTTCTCCTCTAAGAAACAAAGCTCAGACATACCGCGTAGACCAGCTCCATCAACTTTAACCAATCAAATCACTTCACAACCATCTCTGTACTATCCAAGCTTGCCACATCGAACTCTGTCTCCAACGT
Source organism: Sinapis alba (assembly GCA_012274485.2). NCBI lineage: Eukaryota > Viridiplantae > Streptophyta > Magnoliopsida > Brassicales > Brassicaceae > Sinapis > Sinapis alba. The sequence continues at coordinate 228,111 of MU105915.1, read as the reverse complement.
TTCATAACCACAACTATTCCCCTCGTGCCTCCTTCACCACAACTGAATCAACCGACCTTGCCAATGCGGTAATGATGAGTTTTCTCTACCCGGTGATTGGAATGTTTGGGGACTTGGTCTACACTAGGATCTTCGGAACCTTCACAAACACAATAGCTCAGCCTTACCAAAACCACAGGATGATGCAGCGTGACAAGTCTCTTAATAGGGTTTCACTATTCCTATTTTTTTGCGTCCTCCTTTGCCTTCTCCTCTTCTAGCTCACATCTCTCTCTTGCTCTATGTAAATAGCTTGTCATTGTGCTATAACAACTATATACAACCATTGTTATCTATAGACCGTATCTGCTTGTATCTTATCTTCATGAACCATATGTATGTTGGAGAAGCATATGAACACTGCGAGTTGTTGAGTTGTTTGTTAATGATATTTTGAGAAGTGTTTCTATGTGAAGAAAAGAAGTGAGTTGCTATATTATTCAAAATTAGTGACAAAATCTCAACATTGTTTGGCCTCTAAGGACATTGAGCCTATCTACATTGCCTTTGAGTCAGTTTAGATGACCAAACAAGTCTGCTAACAAGCGCACCTAACCGGTTTGCTCCAGGACCCGGTTTGATCCTTGACGGATTACCAACCCTGGAGCATTTCGGCTCGCCTGCACACCAACCACCAGGTGTGAAGTTCCCCGTACCTCTACCGAGCAGCTCTATATCAATCTTGTCCAAAGCAAGATCATTGTGTCTGAACTTGCGAGCAAACGCAGCTCCACTTGCAATCATCCTCTTCGTGTCACTGATGTTGAGAGTCCGAGGATGCTGTTTGGGAGGTTTGTCCCACGAGATGTAATGCAGGTCGTGGTTAACAACCGTGTTTGAATATTCTGGTGCGTTGCATATCACAGTGTGGAAATATCCTTCAGGTGTAGAGAGGAAGTTGGTGTAATACATTAGAAGAGTACGTGGAAGATTGTCCCATCCCCAAATGCAATATTCTATAAAGGACCGTGATAAAACCATCCAAGCAGAACCTAAAATATATAGTTTAGTCGCCAAGTTTCATTACTTGTTAGTCAAGTAATGAACACTACTCACCAGTGAATAGTTTGAATGCAGTTGGCATGGTTCTACGAGGTGTAACCCAGTAGACATCTGACTTCTTTGTCGAGTAAAGCCCCGGGTCTATGATCAGAGGCTTTGCTCGTTTATCTCTGCCATTAAACCACAAGAATCATTACTCTTTTCAACACACATCTCAAAGTAGTATAGTACAGAGAAGTTTCAAGAATCATTACTCTTTCCAGCCTAGTTTGCTAGAGTGGTCTATAAAGTTGAGGTTCCGGTCCACTCCAGCGAATGTATGAATAAGATCTGCAAAAAAGAGCATTAATGGAACTTGCATGATAATAATAATTAAGAAAAAGAACAGTCTAGACGTTAATATATGTATACCATCTTGAGTCACTAGGGGATAATCAGAGGCACTGAGATTTATAAACCAATCCCAATCTTTACTCTGCTTCAAGAGAATGGCACATGCATGGAGCGTATTAGCCACCATCGTTGGTCCACGATAAGTAACAAGATTAGCCTTAGTGATCATGTAAACATTCCCAACGTCGCTAAAAACAGGATCTTCCCTCACACGTTTAGCTAGCTCAAGCCTCTCTTCAGCAGGAGACTCAAGATCGAGATGAACAACGTATTGGTTCCTTGGATGGTATAAAGCTCTCAACACTCTCCACAGGCTTTCCAAGTCACCTCTTGAACCTGAAACTAGATAACCAAAGCGAGGAGGAGTACTAGACTGTACTGGAGGAGGATGTTGCTTAATCTTTGACTCAGCGAATGTAACGGTTGTTTCATTTGTGGTTGGTAGATTTGAGGAGAAGATGAGTGAGTTAATGGAACGCACGGAAGAGAGGAGACCCATGTTGAAAGATACAGCTGTGAGGAATATGAACATGAGAGAAGCCATAGCTAGAGGAAAAATCCATCTCCTTTCTGAGTTTGAAGACGCCATTGAAGAGCCTATTCATAGGATCTGAAAACGAATGTTTACGTAAAAGAATAAGTCAAGTGAAATAAGCAAATATATATTCACAAATGGAGTTTGCCTCTAACCTACGCCAAATAAAAAATAGAATTGATACGTAATCAGTGATCAATGAAATCCAAAAACGACTAAATTAAACAAAGTTTTTGATTCTTGTCCTTGTCTGTGATCTAAACTTGAATCGTAACGACGTGATCACAAGTGTAAGACGATCTTTGTAATAATAAAAATAAGTGGAAAAGACAAATCTGAGCTGTCTGAAAATAAGAAAGATCTAGGGCAATTCTCTTAAATAGCCTTTTTTAAGTTTTTGTCACAAAAATAGCCCTCAAAAATAAAATAACCAAAATAGATTTTTTTTTTTCTGAAATTTTAATTTTTTTAATTTTTTTTTTTGAAATTTGAAACCCTAACCCCAAATCCATCCCTTTACTCTAAACCCTAAAGTCCAAATTAGTTAACCCTAGGGGTATAAATGCATATAAATGAATTTTTTAGCTTCTAAAAAAAACATTTTGATCATTTTCTTCCTTAAAAGCTATTTTTGTGACAAACAACCTAAAATGGGCTATCTAAGGGAATTTCTCAAAGATCTACTCCCACTATATATATTATACGAATCAAAACACATATTAAGAAACGTAAACGATGGGATTATCATGAGACCTGGTTCTTGATTATTGTGGACGTGACAGAGAGAATGTTTTAAAAGCTCAAGGCACTTCACTATCCAGGAGGAGCCTGCGATTTATTTGTATTTGAGGATTTATTAATGAAACTGTAAATAACTCTTTTGTGTAGAGAATACATAAAAGAAAGAAAGAAAGATCTGAGAGTTTCGGTTTTCCACATCTGTATATGTTTTCGTTTAAAGTTTTTAACTCTCTTCCTAGAAACGGTGCCTTTTCTTTGACTTTTTTTTTTCTTTTTGTTATGGAGAGTCTTTGATATTTATTGTTAAGTGCCATAACTAATAAATAGCATTTATTATTTTGGTTCACCATTGGCTAAATAAGCAAGCATTTGACAAGACGAGATGGACCGACTACATTAAATATTGCATTTTTGGAGAAAAAAAAGAAAATGGAGGAAGTGAAGAAAAAAATGGGAATTGTCACACGTGCAATCCATCTTTTGATCATGCAGACTAACATTATATATATAAAATCGAATGTTAGATTTGGGCCAAGGAAGAGTATGCAAACGACTGAACGAGTTATAGTGATGTTGGTAGATTGAATTGCAATGTTAGTAGCTACACTACTTTTGCTGCCCCGACTCTGGTACGCCAAGTCTTATCACGTTTTTGTAGCCTCAGTTTGGAAATTTCTTTGTTTCATCAAGTTAGTCTTACATTTGTGGTGTTTTGCAGGGGGCTGGTCACAAAAAGTATTCATCAATGCTTCACAAAGCATTGGAAGGTGTAATGATGATGGAAACGTTTCCAAAGACAGATATTGATGTTTTTGCGCTAGTGATTGAATCTGGAATTCTCAATAAGTTTCTCAATGTGGTAGAGATGGTCTTTCATGTGAGAACTATCAAAAATAATTTGAAAATCCTAATTACACTTGTCATTTTACTAAGAATCCAACAATTTTGAAAATTCAAAATAAAAATAATCAGAACAAAAATATTAAACTATTTTTGAGGAAGTCACCAAGTCTTTAATTTTTACCATTAATGATATTTTAAGTCTCCTGATTCTCTACTTTCTTTTTTTCTTTTTTGAATTTTTTTCTACTTTCTTATAGTCTCAGCAATACTCAAAACAATGCTATTAGAATTCTTGTGGAAGCATAGGAGATTGTTTACTGGTTCTCTAGAGTTTGGTGCCGGTGGAGTTTGATTATGGATGCAGTTATTTTTACTTGTTATTCATAGGATTGTTATTTGGCATATTCTGATATTTGATTATGGATGTAGCTTTTGCGTGGATGCTTGTTCAAAACTCGGAGAGATCATGCGGATGCTGCCTCATCTTCAGATTAATAACCATATTCAAAAAACTTTAAGTGCTACCTAAAAAAAAACTTTTCTACCTTTGGCATGAAACCGGTTTAACTATGAATAGTCACAATTGATTATAGACTAAACCGGATTGGTGTAGGTTAAACAGAAACACTGCTTACTCACTCCCGATCTATCAGTTACTGAGAAAATAAATGGCCAAAATATATCAATGTGCCAAAACTTTTTACATTTAACATAATTTGAATTGCATACTCACATTTATTCTAAACAACTCTAACATACCTCGTAACTGACACATAAAAGTATATATTAAAGTAAATTATTTTATTTTATAATTAGTTTCTATAATTTTATTTCTTTGTCACAATAGCTTAAATAATTAAAATTATCAAAATTGACCCTATTTGTAATTTCAAATTTGAAAGCAACTTGTAATATATGATGATATATAAAATAGATATTTTGTAATTAGTTGATATTAAACTATCAACTCATCATTAGAATATTTGATATAAAATTATGTCAATCAATAGAAAACAAAATAAAAATACAATATCAAATTTAAAATGACTAGGTAAAGTTCTTAAACTTAATAATCCACTTTTTACAATTTTAGTTTATTTAGTTGTAAATATTATTATGCGCTTTATTTATATAATATGTCTTAATATTTTTTTAAAAAAAATTGTTAACAATTTTCTGAAGTTAATTATAAAAACCAACTAGACAAATATTTGATATTATAATTTTATTTAAAAATGATAGACCAATATATTAATTTATTAAAAGTTTTCGTCATCCACATAGGACTAAAGTTATTTATAAATGGTGTTTTCTATTTTAATAAAGTATATTACATAAATTAATAACTCAATTATAAATTACAAGAATAAAAGTTTGCATTGAGAAATCATAATTACTCATCGCTAATCCAAAAATAACAAACTTTACATATATATATATATATTTATGTTTCAAATAATTAATATAATCAATAATATTTTTCAAAATTATAATTTAGCTATTATAATATCTAATTTTAATTAAAATCTGGACAAAAATTTAATTTGTATTTTTCAAATTTGAAACTATAAATATAATAAATTTAATTATTCTAATTAGGGTATTTTAACAAAAAGAATTAAAGTTATAGAGATTAAACTATAATATTTAAAATTTTAAAAATAGTTCAACTCTATCAATTATATGCATAGTTATTTACGATGAGTTTAGATATCCAGTTCAACTTATTGGTCAATGTAGAAATATTTCGGCACATTGCTATAGTTGGGCACATTGGTATAGTTAGGATATTTATCTTCTGAGCATTTGTAGTATGGGAATGGTTTTTTTGCAATGATTTTAAAAGACCATTATACAGAAAGTTTGAAGTTGCATCTTTCTAAAGTCTTCATATGAGAGAGAGGGGTACGTAAGGTATTTCAGCTTACGTCTGAACTTGAACTGGTCGTGTACGATGCAAAAAATCTAATCCGCATGACTTGCGTTAAAATCAGAATGTGAGAGAGAGAAGACGTGTGTCGCTAGAAAGTAGACAGTTGTACCCTCAGGCTTTCTAAAACACCAAAGAAGACTCACCACGTTTTCAACACAACCTATCAACTGTTTCTTTCTTTTCCATCTCTTCCCACTTGTGTCTTTTTGTTTGTCTTATCTTTTTTTTTCAAAAATGGTTCATTAATTAACAAAATATTTACCACAACATTATTTACATTTTAATTTTTCAACTAAAGAACATGTTTACTAAGCAATCATATAACCTTGGAAAAAACAATCATATAATATTTCATCAGTCATTATTTACCATTCTAAAGAAATAACTAAACTGAAGAGATTGGTGATGGCTTTTTAACATTGATACCTTATCTTTGCTAAAAAAAAATATAGACAAGTATGAACTAACAAGTAGGAATGGCCTAATCAAGTGGCTTTCAAATTTGAGTAGATATCAGTAGAGAGTAAATATTTTCCACTTTAGTAAAAATCCATATATCCGACTTTAATGAGAGAGAAGAGATGAGAGAGTGGCAATTCGTGGGTTTTGATAATCTTAATAATATAATCTTTCGATATTATTTAGAATTTGAGATCCGACCCCAAAGGTTTCTTTTTAGCATACAAAATCCATTTGGCAGGAAAAAGTTATAAAAGCTAACCTTTTCTCTCTTATTGAAAAGGGTTTTCTTCTTTCTCTTCTTCGGTTATACTCCTCAGATCTCCATCCCCTTTCACGGTATACCTTCTCTTCTCTTCCTTATTGAAACTTTGTGTGATGAAATGAACACTTTATTTGCTTTCGATTGTTTGCTGCTTATAATTTATCTTCTCTTCTGAATCATGTGATCACCACTCATCTCTTTGCTTAATTTGATTTCAGACTCTGTCTTAAAGGTTTGATCTTTCGCTCTGTTTTTTGTATGTATATTGAATCTGCTGTTCCTATGATTTGTCTTTTAACAATGAATCATTTTAATTACTTAAAAGTAGAGATCTTTGCTATAAGATCCTTAAAGTTGAATCCTTTGCTTTTGGATCCGTATATTTCACTCACGTATTGATGTTGCATCAGGATCCTCTGTTTTTTTGTCAAGAAGATGGGTGTTGAGGTTGTAAACTCCGGTGGGTTTGAGGTTGCTCCGGCTCCTTTCGAAGGCAAACCGGAGATTAACGGGAAGGTGGAACAAGGCAAAGGAGACAAAGTCTCCATCAAGTTTGGTTCACACGGTGAGCCGCCAAAGAAAGCTGAAGAGAGTAGTAGTAGTAGTAACAACAACAAGATCTCTGATGTACCGAAAGACGCAGCAGAAGAGTGGCCTGCGGCCAAGCAGATCCGCTCTTTCTACTTTGTCAAGCACCGTCACTTGGATGACCCCAAGATCAAAGCTAAGCTTGATCTAGCTGATAAGGAGCTTGAGAAGTTTAACAAGGCTCGGAGTGCTCTTATCCAAGAGTTGAAAGCTAAGAGGGTAAGTTAAGTGCAGCGTTGACCGACTTTTCTCCAGGCCAGGGACCATTTTTTTTTCTTTCTGATGAAGTTTCTTTGATGCATCATCATTAGGCGGAGAGATCCAAGTTGTTTGACATGTTGGACCCGTTGAAGTCAGAGCGTCAAGGGTTCAACAACAAGTTTGATGAGAAAAGAAAAGAGATGGAACCTTTGCAGCAAGCACTGGGAAAGCTAAGGGGCAATGATGGTGGGGGTTCACGTGGGGGACCTGTTATCTGTTCTTCCCAGGAAGAGCTTAACAGCATGGTAAGAGAAATCTACCTTTCTCTATTGGTTTTGATTCTCATTTGGTTTGGTTTATGGAAAAAAAAATGTAGATATACAGCTACAATTATCGGATTCAACACGAGAGCATTCCGTTGACCGAGGAGAAGCAGCTTCTTAAAGAGATCAGGCTGCTTGAAGGGACAAGAGACAAAGTCATTGCTAATGAGGCTATGAGAGCTAAGATCAAAGAAGCTATGGGTCATAAAGATGATATCCAAGATCAAGTTAAGGTAAAAAAAGAAGACTACTCTGGCTTATCTTGTTAGTTTCATATGTGATGGATGCTTCTTTTTTTTTAATGGCAGTCGATGGGTGCTGGTTTGGACGGAGTGAAGAAAGAGAGGCAAGCAATTTCCGCAAGGATTAGTGAGCTGAGTGAGAAGGTGAAAGCAACTAAAGATGAGATTCAGGTGCTGGAGAGTGAGCTCAAGACTGTGACTGAAAAGAGGGACAAAGTTTATTCAAACATTCTTGACCTTAGGAAGCAAAGAGATGAGACGGTACACACACACACATATATATATACTTTAGAGAATGGTTTTGACTTCTTTTGTTTTTGTTTATTTATATACAGAACTCAGGTTTTAAACAAGGACGTGATGTGTTGAACAAAGCTAGAGATTTGGCTGCACAAAGAAATGTAGATGAGCTTGAGGCGCTCTCCAATGCCGAGGTTGAGAAGTTTGTCTCTCTATGGTGCAGTAAGAAGAATTTCAGAGAGGATTACGAGAAGAGAATCTTGGGATCACTTGATGCTAGGCAGATGAGCCGAGATGGAAGGATGAGGAACCCTGAAGAGAAGCCTCTTGTTGTTCCGGAGGCAAAGGCAGCGCCCGAGGTTGTCCCGAAAGCTAATAAGGCAAAGCAGCAGCCGAAGGAGGAGCAAGTTTCTTCACCTAAACCAGACGCTGCTGCTGCTCCTGTTGCTCAGAAGACAGAGAAGGCTAAAGATGCAGTGAAGGTAGAGAAGAACGTTGTTGTTGATGAGGAGGAGGAAGTGTATGGTCTTGGAAAGCCGCAGAAAGAAGAGGAGAAAGTAGATGAAGCTACAGTGAAAGAGATGAGAAAGCAAGAGGAGATTGCTAAAGCCAAGCTAGCCATGGAAAGGAAAAAGAAGTTGGCAGAGAAAGCTGCTGCTAAAGCTGCCATAAGAGCTCAAAAGGAAGCTGAGAAGAAAGAACAAAAGGTAATTAATTACTTATATCAATGCTCTTTGCCTTCTCTCTTTTCCATTTTAATCAATCTTCTTCTTTTTTATGTGTGTTGCAGGAGCGAGAGAAGGCGGCCAAGAAGAAGACATTAGGCGGCAACGCATACGATGCCATCTCTGAGGAAGTTCCAGAAGCTTCTGAGGCTGAGAAGGAGGAGACTGAAGCTCCAGTGGAGGAGGAGAAACCGCAGAAGGAAAAAGTCTTGAAGAAGAAACCAATAAGGAACAGGATCCGCAATAGAGGAGGACCAGAAACAATCCCTAGACCCATCCTCAAGCGTAAGAAGCCGACTAACTACTTGGTCTGGGCTGCTCCAGCTGCTGTTGTGGTACTGATGCTTCTTGTCTTGGGTTACTACTACGTTCTCTAAGATCAAGAGAGGTCTGCGTTGCTGTAGTTTAAAAGCTTCTTTCTGGGGATGACTCTTTTTAAACTTATGCCTCATTTACATACCAGTAGAGAGACTCTTCCCTTTGAAATACTTTTTTACATTTCATTTTCTTTGTTGTTGTTGAGGCCTTTTTTAACTTTTGAAGAAGGAAAACTCTTTTTGTTACATCTTAATAGCTGTGATAGTATTCTTCATACTGTACTAGCAAAGACCAAAAGATGAGACGATACATGATCAACTTCTTGTTCCACCTTTGGAGAGTAATCACGTTTCTTTACAAACTGACACGCAGATCATAATAGTTCGTACAGGAACCAGTCTTTGCTTGGTGACACGTGAGAAGTGTAGTGACAAGCCACGTGTTTCTATCTGGACACTAAATCTATCCTCAGGCTGCGTATATATATTAGAGAGGGAGAGGGAGAGGGACTCATATGTTGAACTCAATCAATGGCGGCTACGTTTTTAGCAAAAAGAGCTACTTCTTTACACAGGGTTTACAACACAACTACTCCATGTTTTGTTAATGGAGGAGTCGTTACCATCACTAGCCCTAGTTACTTCTCATCTAACGTAAGTTCCTTTTGCTATCTTTAATATTTGTTGAAGTTAAATGCGGTCTAAGATTTAAGAAAAGAACCATCGAAGTTTTGACATGGTGCTCATATCACTTGGTTCTTCTATAACTTTTGCAGGGAAACGATGGAGGAGAGGAGTCAAAGAAAGAGGGAATGGGGACAACGACAGATGGCAAGGCTCCGAATGTGACGATGAGTCATGCGGCTGACACATCCAAAGATGGGTTGAAACGAGCAGTTGATGTAGCAAACGAGGAGAGTGGAGATGCAAGCAAGCCGAAGAGTAGTGTAGAGAATGATGAAGGAAGTGAAGAGGGTGTAGCTGTGGGTGAGGATGGAACTGTTGAAGGCCAAAACCAGTCATCAGGATGAAAATATACCACATAGATGATGTTTATGTTTTACATTTCTAGATCTCTGCGTTTAGCCAAGTATATTAGTGTGATCCATACATAAAAGGAAGTTAATAATAAAACTCTCAATAGGATTTTGACTAGAGGCGGGAAAAACACATTGTGCATGGCATTGACAATACGAAAAGAGATGAACATAAGGTGAGAAAACACTCTAGCACACAACACACATGAAAAATCAAAGAATCACAAGAGGTGCTTCATCAGTTCTGGCAGGTGTTGTTTCTTGTGTTGGTGGCTGGCTGAGTCTCAGTAGGAGCTTTCTCAACTGCCTTCACAGCTTCTGGAGTTGGCTCGGCCTTGGTTGACTCAGAGGAGTCCTCTTTTGCCTCACCTAGTTCATTCTTTGCCTCTTCACTAGACTCTTCCTTCTTCTCTCTCCTGTGAATCAAACATACCAGTAACCATAGTTTCACCTTAATATAAAGTTTTGTTTAATCAAGAATTTGTAGTGATTTTTGGAGCTGTGACTTCAAAACCATCACAATTTGGCATGTCCAATTCAAAACGTAAGTCCTACTCAACATTACCTCCGTGAGGCTGTATCCACATTCTTGATCCAGATGCTTAAAGAAAATGCTTTCTATCCTTCATGTCAGAACAGAAGAACTCTTAGTTTGTTTCAACTGTATGTCTTTAAAGCTTCAACAATATGGCTGCTTTGTGCTGTTAAATATGCCTTTCACTCAATTATATATCTCAATTTTGAAAGAAATAAAGAGAGAGACATAATCTAGTGAGATTCAGAGAAAGAAACCAGAGATCAAACACCTTAAAATTGAATTTGGAGGCTATACTCTTCAAAGATTTGAAACAAAAAATCAACCAAGGAATAATGTTCAGTTGCAATAGAAATGATAAACAGTATCCAATCACATCTCCCCTCTATTTATGGCCGCTGCTGCTGCTGCTTGTACTCTTCTTTTTCAGTAAATTTCCAAACTTCCGGAGCAAAGGTTTCTTCTTCTTCTGCTCTAGTTCCTTTGAGAACAGACTTCCGGAGTATTCAATGTGTTCTGCTGCAGACAAGCCATTGCTTAACTGATCAAAATTCTCACTGCCTTCTGCTCTCGATTCCTCTTCCTCTTCAGCAAACTCGTGATCTGACTCTCTCTCTGAAGAAGCTTCTCTCTTTTCTATATGGCAGCCCTCCCCTTCCATGGAGTCTTTATCTTTGTCTCCTTCGTCTTTGTGAGCTAACAAATGGATTGGTGTGTCACCACCATTCAAATGGGGACTTTCTTCTACCTTTTGTTCTCCGCTTCTAGGCTTGCCGTTTTCATCTGCTTTTTCTTGTGTGGAAGAAGGTTTCTCTAGCAACTTTGATAACTCTTCCATCTTCTTAAGCGCTGAAGCCTCCCTGGTCTTCAGCTCAACGTTATCATGAATTACAGCCTGCAACTCGGTTTCTTTGTCAAGCAGGATTGACAACTCCTCTATCTTCTTTGCCGCTGAAGCTTCCTGCACCCTAAGCTCTTGATTTTCTTGACGAATCCTTTGAAATTCGCTTTCCTTCTCGAGCCAACTCTGCTCGAGATGTAGCAACTCGTCGATCTTCTTCAACGATGCTTCCTCTTTGGCTTTGAGCTCCTCGTTCTCGTGGAAAACGCCCTGCAACTCGTTCTCTTTATCAAGTAAACTCTGTTTCAGGTTTGTCAACTCTTCAATCTTCTGAACCAATGATGCAGCATTGGCCTTGAGCTCTTCATTCTCGACGATGGCAGTCTTCAGCTCGTTTTCTTTATCAACCAAACTTTGTTTAAGATCAGACAACTCCTCTATTGTCTTAAGCGACGAAGCCTCTTTGGATTTGAGCTCCTCGTTTTCGCAAACAACATCATGTAACTCGCTCTCTTTCACTAGCAAGCTTTTGTTTAGATTTGATAACTCTTCGATCTTCTTTTGAGCTAGAGAGTCCTTGGCTTTAAGGTCCTCAATCTCACGGTACATACCATCAAGCTCAGTTTCTTTATCAAGAAGATTCTCTTGGAGCTTCGCTAACTCTTCAATCTTCTTGAGATATGCAGCCTCCCTTTCTCTAAGCTCTTCGTTTTCTTGAGTAGAAATGTGGAGTTTGATTTCTCTAGCTGCAACGTTTTCAGATACTTTCGACAGCTCTTCAAGCTTCTTATGGTAAGAAGACTCTCTTTCTCTTAACTCCTCGTTTTCCTTAACAACGGCGTGCAGTTTGGCTTCATTCTCAGCTAATATCTCATTTGGCAATGACAACTCCTCGATCTTCTTGATGTATACAGACTCCCTTTCTTCGAGCTCCTTGATTTCTTGAATGGTGCTCTGCAGTTTGGTTTCTTTGTCAGCTAAACTCTCATTCACTGCTGACAATTCTTCAATCTTCTTCAGACAAGCAATCTCTGTTCTTTTAAGCTCCTCCGCTTCTTGAACAATGCTCGACAGTTTGGTTTCTTTGTCAACCAAACTCACATTCAGTGCTGACAACTCTTCAATCTTCTTGAGATAATCAAGCTCCCTCCCTCTGAGCTCCTCCGCTTCTTGCCTAATGCTCAACAGTTTGGTTTCTTTGTCAGCCAAGCTCACATTCTCCGCTGACAACTCTTCAATCTTCTTGACATAATCAAGCTCCCTCCCTCTGAGCTCCTCTGCTTCTTGAACAATGCTCAACAGTTTGGTTTCTTTGTCAACCAAGCTAACATTCGCCGCTGACAGCTCTTCAATCTTCTTGAGATAATCAATCTCCCTCCCTCTGAGCTCCTCCGCTTCTTGCCTAATGCTCAACAGTTTGGTTTCTTTGTCAGCCAAGCTCGCATTCGCCGCTGACAACTCTTCAATCTTCCTCCCTCTGAGATCCTCTGCTTCTTGAATAATGCTCTGCAGTTTTGCCTCTTTATCCACCAAGCTTTCATTCACCTTTGACAAGTCATCTAGTTTTGCGAGAGAAGAAACCTCCATTTCTCGGAGCTGTTTGTTTTCTGCAGCAGCGCTCATTACTTCGTTTTCTTTCTCCAACAAGCTTTCTTTAAGCTTCACACTTTCAGCTTTCGCTTCTCCGACTCTTTCCTGCATATCCTTAAGCTCCTCCTCAAGTTCCTTAAGATTCCTTTTCGTGTTGGCTTCTTCTTCTTTTGCTGCTTGCGCCTCATTTTCCTTAAGATTAAGAAGATTCTCCACCTTGCTAAGCTCTCCCTGCACAGAGAACGTTTCATCTTCCGATTTCTTCACACAAGCCAGCAAATGAAGTTCTCGCTGTTCCCACTCAGTCTTCGAACTGGCAATCTCATCTTGAGTCTTTTCTAAACTACTTTTCAGGCCATCAATTTCGTTTCTTGCATCTTCAAGCATTCTTTCATACTTCTCATTCGTCTCTTTTGAAGCCAACTTCAGACTCTCAATCTGTGTTCCGCAATCTTCAAGCTCTGCTTGACATGTCAAGAAGCTCTCCTTAGCTTCCCTTGCTTCCACAGATACTTCCTGCAACTCCAAAGTTAAGCTTTCCATAGCTTTCTTGGTTTCCTCTTCTTCCTTCTTAAAGTTCTCCAACTCCGTAGCAAGTTCTGCCTTTTCATTCAATAGGTTCTGGATATGTGATGTTGCAGTCTTTTCATTGTCCAGAGCCATAGCCTTTCCTTCTTGGGCGGTTGCAAGGTCAGATTTGACTGACTCAACAAGCTTTTCAAGCTTGGAAGTTTCTTCTTTTAAAACGCAAACCTGGCGTTGAGATTCCTCAAGATCATGTTCCTGCCTTGCAATCTTCGTCACCATGGACTCGATCTTTTCTTTCAACGCAGTATTGTCCATCTCTGCCTCATGAAGCGCATGACTCTTTTCCCCCAGCTGCTTCGTAGCTGAATCTAAAGACTCTGAAGCAGATGTCTTCAACTTATTTGACTCTTCAACTTGTGTTTCAAGCTCTTCAACCTTGTTCTTCAGCTCAGCTGCTAAGCTATTAGCACAGGATTCAACAATTTTAGCAGCTTCGAGGTCAACGTGGAGCTGCTCAATGGACTCTTCTTGATCCTTCAGCTTATTCTCTAAGATGCTAACATTCTCCAGTTCCCCTCTCAACATCTCAATTTCGGATTTCAGTTTAGACACAACCTCATCGCCTTCAGTAGCCTTCTTCTGTTCCTCAGAACTAACCAATGCCTTTAACTGGCTTAACTCAGAAGAAAGAATCTCCACCTTCTCGGCCTGCATCTCAGCGATCTTGGTCGCTTCCTCGGCGTGACTTAGCGCCTTCTTTTTAGCGTCGGCAGTCATAGCCAACTCCTGTTGAACCCTTTGGAGCTCTTCAGTGGTGGAGAGAAGAGCTGAGATGTCTAAAGCATGCTGGCTTCTTATAGACTCAACCTCTTTCTTCCAAGAGATATCCTTTTCGTGAACCGCTTCAATCTCGGAACTCTCCTGAGCTGCCAGTGCTTCTTTGAGTTTCTCATTCGCTTCTTTGTTTAGTTTCTCACAATCTTTAAGATCATCAAGAGCTTTAGCTTTATCTTTCTTGAGAACTACTATTTGCTCATTAGCTTTCCTCAAATCCTCCTGAATCTGTTTCAGTTGAGCCTGTAGCTCAGATCCTTTCCCTAACCGTGATTGAGACTTCTGAAATGCCATAAAAAACTATGATCAGTCTCTGTAATATAGTCTTTCCAGAGTTAAGAGTCAAAACAAGAGAAGCTCCAAGTTGTTTTGACTTGCCTCGGAGGGAGGAGTAGGAACTCTTGCAGTGCGACGATCAGGAGTAGGCTTGGAGTTAAGAGACTGTGGGGAACGGTCTAGTGAGAGACGGGTAGAAGATGGGGAAGTGCCATCGGATTTAATCCCTGATGATTTAGTCAGTCTTGGTGGTGGAGGCGATGGTTTACTACGAGGAGTCTCCATTAAACCAGTTCTACAACAACAGATCAAAGGTATATAAGTACAATGTCACAATCACATCAATGAACAAGTTTCCACCTTCAATGATCCATCTTCACTTTAAAGATGTAGTTATTAATAATCAACTTTAAAAAGCATCTAAAATGAATCCAACACACACACATTTTTCAACAGTACACAGAATGATCTGACAAAAGTGAAAGAACATATTGCAGAACTGCCAGAAAAAAAAGTACTTCTAACTCTTACAGTGACCAAAGAGAAGATTAAAGACTTTTTTCTTTAATATAATGACTCTCTTAGGTTCTGTAAGATCCAAACCAAAAAAAAAAACAGATCACTGAATAATTTCAGAAGAAAAAACAAAGCTGCCCAGAGAAAGTGACCCACATATTGAATCTAACAGACACAACTAGTTTGGTTCCGACAAAGAAAACAGAAGACAGCATTTTTTAGATCCAGTTGTCTTCCCAGGTTAAACTAGTTTGGTTCTAGAATGAAATAAAAGAAGGAATAAGTCCCCACTTGGTTCTGGACGCCATTGTTGTTGTTGTTGGCGAAGAAGAACACCTTTAAAGCTTCAAAGGATAAGCAAAAGAGCAGAAGAAGAAAAAAGAAGAGTGGTGAGAAATGTTTGGGGCAGCTAATAAATCTCAGGCATTGCAAATGGGAGAGAGAGACTAAACAGAAACCCAGATCGATTCTGGTTTCGTCTTCACTTGGGTCTGATTGCTTCTCCACAAAGTCTTCAACTTTATTTAGCAAATAATTGGTAATGGGCAGAGTGGTCACCCTCTTCCTCCTATCTCACTTTCTCTCTCGTCTTTTTCTTTCATTTTCCCGGTTTCATTTTTTCAATTAATAATTTGATACAAAACAATATGTGGGATATGAAATGACAGAAAGGACCATGTTGCAAAGTTTTGTAAAGTGTGTGTGTGTGTATGTGTGTGTGGACCTAACAAATGTGAATGGACTTTGCTCATAATGTGGGTAGAGAGATAGAAGAAAAATCTCAAATCTCCAGCGATCTTATTTTACAAGTTTAAGATCTATTTGAGCCATCATGTGGCCTGCATGTGCCTTTAAATCATTTATTTTATTTGTATAAGTACAATAATTCAATCGTACAACTCATTTTTATTCTCAAACTCAATCATTTATTAGTGTGAAATATTGGTATTTTGTTATGAAATGTTTTTTTTCTAGGAATGTAAATATAAATTGTGTGGATATTATTTTGTTTATCACATACAATTATGGAATTGAAACTAATTAAACCGGTTCTGGTTTGGTTCAAATTGATTCCGGTTTGAATTTGATGTTCTAACAAAGTTATTTAAAAAAATAGAAGTCTTAATCATTCTAACTTGGAACTTAGTCGCACGTCAAATTGTCGTTCGTTAAAGTTTTGTTTGTTTACTTTCTCCTCTAATCTTAGATGAGATTTCTCTTTCACTTGTAATCAAATTGAAGCTGTTGATGGAAACAATTGTATACATCTAGTGAGAAGAGACTATATACTAAAATGTTACATACAACAAATATTCCAATGTTTCCACTAAATAAAATAGATTACTATTCAATTGCAAAAATACTACTACATGAAACGAGCTTGAGAGAGATTTGATCAAGACCCAACATCGGTTTGAACACTAGAACTCTCGAGTTGGAAGTCATGTGACCTAACGTCTTAAACCCTAAGCCTGGTTCCTTCTTGACCAACCACACTGGCTGCGATCTTAGCCGCCAAGTATTATAACGATGATGGTTTCTACAACCATTACCTCAGAGACGGCTGCTTGAGAGGATAACATGAGTTTCTACTATGCTTCTTATTATTATATTTAATCAACTACTAATCGTATTAAGGATTAGTATCAATGATGCCCAGCAACTTCTGCTTGCAGAAACTCCCACACTTGGTTGATTCAACTGCTTTATATTCGTATGACTAGACAATGTATTTTTGGGTAATATTTTGGGCTGTTAAAGAAACTGGGCTTCCAACCCCCTCTGAATACTACCTATAATTGGGCCGTATCATTTTCTTTCTTTAAATAGAAAGCCAGTTCCAAAGAAAGAAAGAAACAAACTAAAGAGACATTTTTGTATTGTTTTCTATAGCCGAAGATATATTTACATCTCAATGTCTTCCAGGTCTGGTAAAGAGAACCTGAGAAGAGCAGCGATTCAACAGATTAATGGATGCATTTTAAATAAAATTCAAAGATGAGAGGTATTATATCAATACAGAGACTTTCATTTATAAACACACAAGTATGGTCATTACTGATGTTGGACGGCACTGTGAATCTGTGATAAGTTTCTATCAGGACAAGTGTACTTAAATTCATTTTCTAATTAAAGACCACCTAGTGGTCCACTTCACTAGTGGCAATCATATAAGTTTAGGTATTTGATACAAATCAAAGATGGACTTATCTAGATGCGTGTCATCAAAGACTACTAGGTCAAGCCTCAGGTAATTTAACAATGATTTCATTCAGATTGGTACAACTCTCATCGATTTAAAAATTCCCTAACTGATATGATTCAGTATTATTTATATCAATTTGATGTGACTATTTTAGAGCAACCAAGTTGTGAACACGTCAACCTTGATATGTCATCTTCATAGTCTTATGAATGATACTCTTTTTATATAATATCACACCTCAGAGAATCCAGACAAAACATTTGGTATTTTCATACAGAACTAGATAAATCTATACTCGTAAGCTCCAATCATATACCAATGATATGATTAGAGTGCCGCTCATATGCTAGTACATTCTTAATCCATCTCCTTTGCTATATTGATTTTGTTTTTATTTTATTTTCAAGTGCAACAAAACCTCCAGCCAGATAAATTATACAGTATCCTACTTGTATTTCCTTTAACCAAAAAAATAAAGAGTTTATGATTTTTCAGATATACCACATATTTTATAAAATAATATTTCATCCATTTTATAATAAGTGTCATTTTCACATTTTTGACAGAAATTTAAAAAATTATATAATAAAGTAATATATTATTATTTAATGTATAATTAATTAAATGAAAATAATTTAAATAATTTTTATTGATTATTTAAAATAATAAAAATAGATTTAATATATAAAATTACATTATAAATGTAGAATGGCATTTATTTTGAAACAAAATAAAAAATTAAAAGAAACACTTATTATGAAACAAATAAATTAATAATCTAGATTAAACATAGAAGGCAACAACTGTAGTTTCTTGACAACGATGTGGGTTGCTGACTGAGTTATTATATTTTTTTTTTTATTTTGAAAAACTCATTTACAGCTAAACGCAAATGTGAATAGTTGTGCCGTTGTGCGGGTATGACGCGGTAGTTTTGTCTTTTTGAAGTATAAAAGATAACTAAAAGTGAGTCCGTGTAACTCAGTCACATATCTATATAAAGAGGTGTTCATTTCTCACAAGTCATCCATTAATTGCAGCTCTATCACAGACTTTCTTCTTCTGCAAATCACTAACCAGCTTCTCCAGCGAATCTTCCAGTTATAATTCGATCATGATCTCTGTCGTAATCATCGCTGAGTTACTAGTGGAGTACACGGCGGCTCTCGCTAAACTCACCGCCGGGATTCTTCCGAGACGGCAAGGCGACGAGAGCAACGTCGTAAGGGTTGGAGGTTTCATCTTGCCTTCTCCTTCTCCCTCGAGTACTAATCAGTTCTCGCCGATACCAGACTTTTCTTCTCATCTTGTAGATTTCTGATCTGCGACGATTCTTTTTAGAGATTTTTATTTTGGATTCTCTTTTTTTTTAATCTAATTGAAGAGTGGCGGCTGAGATTTTTTCCCTTGAGTGTCTCTATTGCCCTCTCTTCCTCTTTGTAAATCTGTATCGAAATATAATAGAGATTTTCATGATGATTTTGATGAATTCTTGGTATTTACTTGTGTGACGTGCTTCAAAAATTTTATGACGTCAAAATGAGAAGAAAAGGAAACAAATAGAAGAACATATTTTCATATTTGAGATAAGTCGCCTTTGACTTATTAAGTTCATTTGTTTATTAGTTTATCTAATTCCCAACTCAGAATGTATATATAAATCTTCTGGTCGACGGATTAGATATTTGAGTATATACAACCTATAGTAAAATAGTATTTTTTATATTTTCTCTTAGAAATAGAAATAGAGTAACTCGATTTTATGCATTAAATTATCTATTTTATAAAAGAATATATAGGTGGATTATGGATCGTCTAACTAAGTTATGGTCTGTGAAGATTGTCGGACGACTAAAAATGATAGTGACTTTAACTCAGAGCATTTGAAGGTAGAGGTAGACAAACGGGATTCTGTGACAATGGGATTAGCAACAAGAACTTGTAAATAAATCAATCTTTGTCCCATTTTATCAAATAAATTTGGAACGAAAACTGGGATGGGAAGATTCGTAGCTAATGCCATGTTCCAAGAGTGTTCCATTTTTTTTCACTAAATAAAAAATGAATTCGATTAGCAAATCAGTATACACTTTCATTTCTTTTGGGCTAAAATCAAGACATGACACAAAATACTATTTTTGTGTGTTTCTGAAAGAATGAAAATAACAATCATTGGCAAAAATAAAAATAAAAATAATAGAAACAATATATACACATATTACAAACTACTTCCTCTATTTAATAATAAGTATTATTTAAATATTTTTTATTACATAGAAAATGTCACTTTAGAATTCCAATATAAATTATATTTATTTTCGATTTGAAATTAATTGTAAACTGCATTGATTTTATAAATAATTTTATTTACCTCAAATATTATTGGTTAAATAGATATAATTAATAACAAATTAAATACATTTCAATTATTTTTTTAATTTGTATGAAAAATATTATAATGACACTAATTGTTAAAAATCAAGTTTGGTTTGACAAAAATAACACTAACAACTATCATATACAAAGAAAAACGAACCGATAACAAAAATTACGTTCAGCCCCGTCTTGAACATAAATGAACAAAAAAAAAGTTAAGAACAATTGTCAACGTAAAAAATGGTTGATCTAGGAGACAAAATGTATCAGAAGATAACCAACAGAATTGAATTATTTTGATAAACATTCAAAAAAAAAAAACGAGTTACGATGATGTGAAGACGTATTGTAGCTTTTTTCTCTCTCTCTAGAAGTGTAATGTACATAGTTTTCTTAAAAAGTGATGTTATCGGGTGAGTGAAGTTTAACAACAAAAAGTGATGTATGACTGCTGAACTTAATTGTAGATTCGAAGAACAGCTAATGCTTCTTTGTAGTGCGCGTAAGACGCGCTTCATTATTTTATTTTGACTAAAAAATATTTAAATATGAAACAGGAGTCCAAGTAACGACGAACCTAGTGGAACAACTCTAGTCTTCTTTAATCTTTAATAGGTCCACTCCCCTATATAAATAGTTCGCTCTTTCTCACAAATCCATATCAACCAAAAATTCAACAGCAACACTCAAAAGTAGAGAGAACTCACAAAACTTCTTATATATCATTCTTCTCCAAGGGAACCTTTACAATTCTCAACGATCGATCATGATCTCAGTTGTAATCATTGCTGAGTTACTAGTGGAGTACACGACAGCTCTCGCTAAACTCGCCGCTGATATTCTTCCGAGGCGCCAAGGCGACGGAAACTTCATAAGGATTGGCAATTTCTCCATCTATTGTCCTCCTAGATCCTCCCCGCTTCCTGATTTCTCCTCCCATCTCGTTGATTTCTGATCTTCTCCATTTTTTTTTGATCGAGTAGATGAGTGGCAACTGAGGATTTGTTTTCTCCCTTTTCGATAATTCAGCAGGCTATAGATTTATAAACCTCTATTAATGAATTTTTGTAGTTCTAATTCTTTCTCCATGTTATAATATTCGTTTTTTTTGTCTTTTAAATAATTATGATTTTGTATTTTATTGAATTATACAATAACAGTTACTCCCTCTGTTTCATAATAAGTGTTATTTTAAGTTTCTGCACACGGATTAAGAAAACATTTAATTTTGCATATTTTCTATATAAAAACATCATTTTCCATACACCTAACACTATTTCAACCAATAGAAAATTAAATTAGAAAATAAAATTCATAACTTTTGTATTGAAAATATAAAACGACACTTTTTATGAAACAAAAATAAAATCTCAAAACGACACTCTTTGCGAAACGGAGAGAGTATAATTTTTGGGTTTTAGATGGCTCTTGTTTTTTTTTCTCAGTGTATGATAATTGATAATCTGTTATAATAATTGACAATCTGTTATATTCTGTACAATTGATAATTGTCCCGGCCAATGATGATTTTAAGGCGGGTTGGTTTCATTTCTAGTTGTCAACACGAACATGTCGACGATGAAAATTATATTTGGCTCTAATCATAATTTCTGAAGAATGGCAAAAAAGAAGGTTCGATGAAGCAGATTAAGCAAAAAATCCATTAATTAACGTTGTGTTATGATATTAAATTATTCTTTGTAAAACTAGTTATGTTCAACTACATTTAATTGTAAAATTGTTTTTAAAGAAAGATTATGAAGAAACTATTGATATATACTCCATCTATTTCAAAAAAAAATATTGTTTAAGGTTTTTGCACACGAATTAAAAAATTATTAAACTTTTTATTTTATTACTATTTAATATAATTATTTGGTTTTATTAATTGATAAATTAAAATAAGGACAAAAATTGAAATTTTTTGATTAATATATAAATTATAAATGTAAAACGACATTTATAATGATACAAAACTTAAAAGCTAAAACGACACTAAATATAAAACATAAAAAGTATAATTAAATAAATTATTAAAAGTTTGTGTATGTATTTTAATGATATGAATAATGAAAATCCAATTTTATAAACTTTTAGAATAATACAACAATCAAAATAAAAAGATATTATAACAAGTTAGATCTGGGCACAACCTAATAAAATATTATTTTTGAATCTTTCTTTTTACTTAAAAAGTTGAAGGTTGTGAATATAAACATAATTTTCTAAATTAAAATAAAATTAATTAAAATGATTTCTACAATCCCTATAAACTTCAGATCTGGTCAAGGTAATTAAACAGTTTGAACTTTGTACAATCAACTTATGTCCATTTATATTCTAACTATTCCAAACTTTTTATTTTCGTCCTATTTGTTTTGGAATCATAATAGTTTTGGTAAACATTTTTCAAATCAATTGAATGTTTTAAAACCTAGCAGAAAGATACGGAAAATTATTGTTTTTAGATTTTTGTTAACAAAGTAACAAAATTTCTAATATAAAACTTTATTTTCATTTAAAACATTTATGATAGATATAAGAATTGAATTTTGTTCAAATTCAATTTAATTTTAGAATAAAAAGTAAATTAATAAACAAATAAATACATTATTTTATTTATGGAATAATTTTTATTTTTATTTGACTAAATTTTGACTACAAATATGACTTTAAACTCTATTTAGTAAATAAAAATTGAGTTTATAGCGCGTGACACACGCAAGTCTATTAACAATATAATAAAAATAAAGTAAAATAGGAAAGCAATATACAAATAATAATAGCAGTGTAATTATCTCCAGATTTTCCAACATGATTTTCAGTGTGCTAAAAGAAACACCACATGATATATAGACAATAACACAAGTCAGAAACTTGTTGATTTCGGCGAGTTCCTAGAATATATATATTTCCCAATCATGATTTATGTTGTTATCATTACTGAGTTATTGGTTGAGTACACGGTGGCACTCGCCAAACTCACCGCCGGGATACTTCCTAGACGTCAAGGAGATACAAACATCGTACGGATCGGCAGTTTCTCTCTTCGTTGTCCTCCTCGAGCAACACCCATTCCAGATTTCTCTTCTCATCTCGTCGACTTCTGATCTGCGAGCAACAATCTTTCTCATATCTCAGTTTTGTGTGTTTCTCCGGAGTTTGTGACAGGCGAAACTTTTCTTTTTCCCCCTTGATTGTTCTTTATTTTTATTGTTGAGAAAATTTTTTCTCCAAGGTTTTGGATCGATGAGAGTTTTGTAAAATCGTATCGAGTTATAATAGGAGATAATGATGCTTGTAAGGAATAAACAAATATTTTAAAATCATTTGCAGTTGGTTTTCTTACATTTCTTACTAGTCAATGATTGGCAAACATACCTTACTCGTATTTTCTAGGCATTAAATTATGCATGGGAAGTGTAGCATCCCAGTGATCACTGAACTGAGTATCCCACACAAGAGTTAGGAAAGAACAATAAATACATACCCCTCGGGTATAAAAGTCAGGCTTATCTTCTTTCTACCATGTCTATGGACCATTTTATCATCATCTGACATACAACACTTAAGTTGATTTGTCTGGAACCTTGTGGTCAAGCGGTAAGAAGACACGGGTTAAGATACCAACACATTTCAAATTAGATCTAATTGTTTCATGAAACTAAATCACATTATTTTTGTACACTTATACGGATATGAATCATTGCTTTTGACTCATTTGCATATCCAAAAAGAAATTCTACCCGGAGACTATACTTTTCTATGAAAATTAGTTTGAGCATTTGTATAGGCCAAAATACTCCATATTAATAAAAAGAAAACGTTTAAGTCGATTTACTAGTATCCTAAGAATTGACATATGTAGTTATTTTGTTTGTGGTAGGGTATGGGTGGTCGCAATCAATGCATGTGTTTTTTCTCAAATAATTGAAAATATTCAGCTTCTGTAGGATATGTAACTAACTTTGTTCATTTTTATTTATTTGATTGACAAATGTGTCAACTTTATAGTTACAGTGATATATACATAACGAAAGGGAGAGTGATATTATGAGAAACTTAAAGAGGAAAGGAAAGGTTAGGTGGATGGATTGGAGTGTCTAAAGCAAAGTGTATGGATTTTGTAGAGACAAAAACACACACACACATCAAACTAGTGGCAGACGCGTCTCTAAGTTTAGGACTATATGAGTCGTGGTCCTGGTCAGATTTGCAGCCACGCAAGAGAGACACATCTTTTGATCACTTACAATTCCGAAGATGTCTTTCTCATATAAGTTTAGTATAGATGATATACCGACCTTCCCTCCTATATTTATTCTCATCTTCTATAACTGGTATAATTTATTTTTGTTAATCAATGTTCTATGTTATTATCTAGGTGTTAATTAGTTTTCACTAGGTACCTTACTCACTGATTATTTATTCATATCCATAATCCATCTTAGGACTGTGCATAATATCCCACCCAAAAAAACGATCTGGAATCAATCCGAAAATCAAGATATCCTTCCTGATCGGATCATGCCTTATATCCAAAATGATCCTTTTTCAAAAAACAAAAATAAAACAGAATTCAACCCGCATTGGAAACTGAATGAACATCTAAACATATCTGAATATATATATATATATATACCTTAAATTAAAATTATAAATCAAATATATCAATTATCTTAGGTATTTATATATAGAAATATATACTTTAGATAAAAATACTCAAATAACATTATATCCTTGGTTTTTTAGTTTTTTTACATATTGAACTATATAAATTACATATTTTTAGGTTTTTAAGTTTTTTCTAGATAAGTTTGAGTAGTTTAGAAACACCCAAATCGAATCAGTAGTTTGGTTACTTCGGTTAAAACTCGAACAAAAACGTGGCCTATAAGGTAGGCCACATAAGCAGAGATTAGGACACATAAGCCGTATTTCAAAACTTATGTTACAAATTTTCATTACTTGTATATTTTCTATATTAGTTTAGGGCCTAAACAAAATTTTCAATGTTTGGACTGGGCCTGTCCGAACCCACCCAGATCCGGGAAGACCCGACTCGAATCCGACCTGTTTTTTTGTAATATCCAAATGAAACTATTTTCCAAAACTCGAAAAACTGATACTTGAAAGAATAGTATCCATACTTGAAGGGGTACCGAATGTCCTGCCTAATCCATTTTTTATTCAAATGTACTTATCCAAAAAAAATTGTGAAGTACGTGTTTCTCTTTTCATAAATGGTAAGTGATGGATGCATACATGAATTTATAATCTAGTGAATGTGAGGTTCTTCTCGTGTCACCTTTTCGGGTATTAAAGTGATACAATGCATATCAGCTGCTACAACGAATTGATCATGTACTCATTGCTATTGTAGTTCTACGATATTTTAAAGGGAAAATTCTTTAAAAATACCCGAACAAATTTTCATTTGCTAATAAAATACATGAACTATTTTGGATTTCCGTTTAATACATGAACTAATTTTCGTTGCCTATTAAATACACAAACTTTTGAAATTCACAGTTTTTACACATCGTTTTAGACGGCGTTAACTATATTTAACAGAAGTGATGACGGCGTTATTGTTGATTAAACACATGTTTAAATTATGAAATCAAAATTCCTTAAAATACATGAACTAATTTTATTTGTTAATAAAATACACGAACTATTCTGGATTCCGTTTTAATACACGAACTACTTTTTGTTTTCCATTAAATACACAAACTTTTAAAAAATTTCAGATTTTAAACATCGATTTAGACGACGTCAACTATGTTTAACAGAAAATGAAAATCTTCCTGATAGATTATATTGTTAATTTTCTTCCCCATTACGCTTATATAGTGTATTTTTTGGATGAAATTTCAAATTTATTGATCATAGTAGAAAAGAAAGAATATATGTACAACCTAATTCATAACACTAAACTTATTGATCATAGTGTAAATTAACCTTGATTGAATCATTATCACTACAACCAAAGAAAAAAATAAGAACCAGAAATACATAACATAAACTAATTCCAAAATCAAAAGTTTATTTAAAATTACATAGTTTTCTTCATTCTTTTTCACGACATAGAAATCGACTTTATTCCAAAGCGATATAAAAAGAAATCAAAGGAAAGAAGAAGAGAATGAACAAAGTTTGGAGAATAAAAGAGGTTGAAATTGATTAGGATGCCATACTCGAATTGAAACTAACTTGGCTCAATCGATTTAAGAGGTTTTGGCTGAGGGTGAGCGTGCTTTCACAGTTTAACCACATGTTTAGTTAAAACTAACGTTATCTTCTGTTAAACATAGGTGACGTCGTCTAAATCGATGTGTAAAATTCTGAAAAATTTCAAAAGTTTGTGTATTTAATAGAAAACAAAAAGTAGTTCGTGTATTAAAACGGGAATCCAGAATAGTTCATGTATTTTATTAACAAATGAAATTAGTTCATGTATTTTTAAGGAATTTTGATTTTATAATTTAAATATGTGTTTAATTAACACTAACGCCGTCGTCACTTCTGTTAAATAAAGTTAACGCCGTCTAAAACGATGTGTAAAAACTGCGAATTTCAAAAGTTTGTGTATTAAATAGGCAACGAAAATTAGTTCATGTATTAAACGGGGATCCAAAATAGTTCATGTATTTTATTAGGAAATGAAAATTAGTCCGAGTATTTTAAAGGAATTTTCCCTATTTTAAATCTTCAAAGATTATTAATAAAATGTGGGAACAATAAAGTTTTATACCAAATATACGCCAAATTACAACCTAAACTAATCAATTGGACCTAGTGGCTCCACTACAATTTGGTAAATGTTAACTAACGAAAGAAGACATTTTCCCAAATGCTATCTGATAACTCATAAGCACCATCGAGATCTCGCCACCATTATAGAACCCAGGACAGACAGGCCATGAGAGTTGATGAACCATAAATATTTTAAAATGAATTTTAATATAAGAAATTTTTATAGTTTAAAGGTTATGCGACCTATGTATAATAACTTTTTAAAATTTGGGAGTTAAAACAAATGTTTTACCTCACTTTACCCAGGACCAGGCCTGAAACCAGAGAGGATGCAACGGTCTTAAAGTTTTGGTAAGTGTAAAATAATATTCAAATGGGCCTTCCGTTTATCCATAGGCTCATCAGCTGAAAAGCAGATACATTGGCATACAATAATATTCCCTTTGTTTCATAATAAGTGTCGTTTTAGCTTTTTGCACATAGATTAAGAAAACATTTAATTTTACATATTTTCTATAGAAAAACATCATTACCCATACACCTAATCATATTTCAACCAATAGAAAATTAAACTGGAAAATAAAATCAATAAATTATGCATTGAAATCCTAAAATGACACTTATTTTGTAACGAATTTTTTTTTCTAAAACGACACTCTTTGCGAAACGGAGAGAGTATCAAGAATGCTAGTGTCCAACGACCGAGACAAGTCAACCCACGATAATTTCCACAAGACTGGTAGCAATAAGAACGAATCATTTTCTTAGTCTCTCATCAAATCTTGTAGACTCTCTAATCTCTTTTTTGGTTTCAACATCCTTTTATCGACCAAAATGGGAGAAAGCAAGACTCTTCCTAAGTATTTCTGCAGAAACTGCGAAAATCCACTAGCTCTCGGTGAAGATCTCATCTCCAAAAAATTTGTGGTAACAACAAGATTATAAAGATTTTTTTTGTACCATAAATATCATTTTTCATTTCTTATCCAACTTTTTTTTTTATAGAGAACTCTTATTTAAAAAATGTTGACATGAATATAGGGAGCTTCAGGGCCAGCGTTTATGTTTTCGCACGCGATGAACGTGGTGGTTGGACCCAAGATTGAGAAGAAATTGTTAACCGGATCGTACGTGGTGGCAGATGTGATGTGTAGTAAGTGTGGTGAGAAGTTGGGTTGGAAGTATGTGGAGACCTTCAGTCTTAAACAGAGGTATAAAGAAGGCATGTTTGTGATCGAAATGCTCAAGTTGACCAAGAAATATTGAAACTTTTGTCAAGAATACTCTTTTGGGGATACATTAATAAAAAGAAGAAGATGTGGCTTATATGTATATTTACCTCTAGTGTTTGTATGAATGTCAATATATTTATAATATTTTTCTATCAGCAAGTTTGTGATTATAATCACCAGAAATATTGAGAAATATTTTTTTTTTCTTCCTTTTTTTTGTTAATCTACTATAGTAGAATGATTCACAGGCATGTGGTTTGCTTGAGAAAAGGACAAGGAAGTGTGTGAGCATGTTTGATTCTTGGTTAAAGATTCATTCTTGAGCTGCCATTCCATGGCTTACTTACAAGTCTTCTTTAAGTGTGTCTGAGTTAGTATGGTGGCTCTGGTCTGGTGGGTAGTTTCCTGTTTGAGAAGAGAGTGTTTCTATAAATGTCTCCCTAGTTTGTGGAGTTGCTCATATATTTATATCAGTGAAAGCATCTCTTACTCTCATGGAAAAAGTCATCTCTTCCGCTTTCTAAATGTTTCTTGCTTAAATGAGTATTCCATGGAAGTGATTCACTCACATTAATAATATACCTAATATGAGTGGATTTCTCTTCATGAGGTGCTCATTTGAGCAAGCAATGTTTGGAACTGGGAACTGTTTAACATCGTGTGAGTTTTGTCTTAGTATTTGGGGAGTCTGCGTTTTCTTTCGTTGCAAGCCAACACGTTAGAGATATCTGCTTGAGAAGTATGAGTTTCATAAGACTGTGTCTGAGTTCGCAAAGGAGTGATTTCAAGATTGCAGAAGAGTTTTTCAAAGCTACTAAAATGAGTTATCCATGTTTTACTTTTGTTCCAAGTCTATAATGTGTGTTTTCTACACGAACTTGTGTTTGTTTCTCTGTAAGCAAAATGTTCGTACGGTTTCTATCAATAAGAAGTTTCGTTTTCATATGTTAACAACAAGAAAAAGTTGTTTATCAATTAAAGAACTTGGGAGTTAAAATATTAAGATTAAAAAACTAACCATCAAAATTGTGATGGGATGGTTCATGGTTTTGAATCTCTCATCTTTGTTAAACTTTTTTGTGTGTTTAATGTCTTTATCGTAAAATTGGAAAAAGAAGGTTCTACCGAGAATTGAACTCGGGTTACTGGATTCAGAGTCCAATGTCCTAACCGCTAGACCATAGAACCACTTGTTTACATGGTAGACACGACTTAATAAATACTAAACAAACGACGACGTCTTAAAGAACATTAGCGGACATCAGTTACTTCCCCATTGGTTTTGAATCCAATTAGTTATAGCCAGTTGGTTGGGTTGAAGAGATAACCGTCGGATTCAAACTCGAATGTAAGGAAGCCTTTTCCATCTGGACGGCTCGTATTTGATCTCTCTTCTCTTCTCTTCTCTCTCCATTTGAGAGCTCAGGCCACCAACTAAGAAAAGCACCCAGAAACCGTGAGTGTCGGGTCGGGTCGGGTCAGAATCAAGGCCGATTCGTCTTTACAATCTTCTTTCCCTTTTTTCTAATCTTTATCGTGTTTTTCCAGATTTGTATAATCGAATCCATCCATCCTTAAAGATCCCACAAAACTGGTTAAAGCAAAGTGCTTTGTTCTTTCCCTGTTAATCGGGTTTTGAAAGAAAGGAATTTTCTTTTCCGAGAAATGCGATTCCACGAAGAAAAATAGATTATTTTGACCTAACTCTGTTTTTCAATTTAGTTTTTTTTTTTTTTTTTTTTCTGAAATCGGATTGTGGTAATGGAGACGGAGAGTATGGAGTGCGAATCGTCGACGAGAAGTATCCCCAACGATAACGGAACTTACCATTTCTCTTCCACGAAAAATCACGCCGAAGCCGCCGCCACCGTCGTTACCAATATAGTCGGTCCGACAGCAACCGCTACTGCCACCAGCGTCTACGAGCTTCTCGAGTGCCCTGTTTGTACCTTTTCTATGTACCCTCCTATCCATCAGGTGAAGTTTTGTTCTTTGATTCATGTTCTGTCTGTTCTTGATCGGATAGTGCATCTACTTTGAAAGCTGATGATACGACACCGTTTTCATGATGTGGTAACTGAAATGGCATTAGGCTTATGGTACTGAAAAGTCTCTCTCTTTCTTGTTGTTGTTGTAGTGTCATAATGGACACACGTTATGCTCGACTTGTAAAGTGAGAGTGCATAACAGGTGTCCCACGTGTAGACAAGAGCTTGGAGATATAAGATGTTTAGCACTTGAGAAAGTAGCCGAGTCACTTGAGCTGCCTTGCAAGTATTACAACCTCGGATGCCCTGAGATTTTTCCTTATTACAGCAAACTTAAGCACGAGTCTCTTTGTAACTTCAGACCATACTCTTGTCCTTACGCTGGCTCTGACTGTGGTATCGTAGGAGACATCCCTTTCCTTGTTTCCCATCTCAGGGATGATCACAAAGTTGACATGCACGCTGGCTCCACTTTTAACCACCGCTACGTTAAATCTAATCCTCGTGAAGTAGAGAACGCTACTTGGATGCTTACTGTGAGTGAGCATCAATCCTTGTTGTCTAGTAAAAAAAAAACATGATTCGGACATCAAAGTTAACAGTCTCATCTTTTGTTCCCTTGTCTTGTGGTTCAGGTATTTCAATGCTTTGGGGAATACTTCTGCCTTCATTTTGAGGCGTTCCAGCTTGGGATGGGTCCGGTATACATGGCGTTCCTGAGATTCATGGGGGACGAGGAAGAAGCAAGGAGTTATAGCTACAGTTTAGAAGTTGGGGGTAGTGGGAGGAAGCTAACATGGGAAGGAACACCAAGAAGCATCAGAGATAGCCACAGGAAAGTAAGAGACAGCAACGACGGTCTCATCATCCAAAGAAACATGGCTCTCTTCTTCTCTGGCGGTGACAGGAAAGAGCTTAAACTTAGAGTCACCGGTAAAATCTGGAAAGAACAGCACAGTCCAGATTCTGGTCTCTGCATACCAAACCTATCTTCATGATATATCATTCTTTCTTTCTTTCTCCTCCTTGAGAAGTTGTATGATGATTTGGCTTGCACTGTTCTTCTATGTATGTATCTAAAACATTTCTTGAATGAATTGTGTTTGATGATATCAAAGTTATTATTGTCATCTGTTGGGTAGTCTTGAGGTTCAGTGCTCAAAAAATGAGTGTATGATTAAAAAATTGGAGATGCGGGGAATCGAACCCCGTGCCTCTCGCATGCGAAGCGAGCGCTCTACCATATGAGCTACATCCCCATTTTGCTATTGGTATCATTGTAAACTTATTTATATGAGGGTTTACAATATAATTTTTGTTTGTTAATGCAGCTAACATTTTTTTTAGGCCTGGGCATATTTCCCGGATCCGAAGATCCGAACCGGTACCGATCCGAAAATTCGGATTTCGGATCGGGTTCGGATATGGTGAAATACCCGATCGGGTATGCTTTCATTTCTGTTTCGGGTACCGGGTCGGATCGGGTATTATCCGAGATCCGAACAACTATCCGAAAATACATGATTCTTAGTTCTTAACACAATTTGTTTATGTTTTTAAAGTTTGATACTCACCTCAATATGGACTAGAAAATAATTTTCTTACTTATTCTCTCATGTTTTTCAGTTATAAGGTAATCTTGCTTACTTTCATGTAAAATATTTGTTGAATGCTATGTTTTTTTTCAAATCGGATGCTATGTTTTTTTTTCATTTTGGAGTTTAAACTCTCGTTTAATTATATCAAAATGTTTTTGTTATATTATTGTATTGTAACTTTTGTTATCTTGTTTATGTCTTTTTGGATATTTTGATTATATTCGTTTTTTAGATTATTTTGGGTTCTATTTGATTAAATGGTTTGGTAATACACTAAGAACTAAACCGAATCTTTTAATTTTTTGGTTACTTCGGATATAACCGGATCCGAACCGGATCCGACAGGTACCGAACCGGATCCGAACCGAAATTTTAAATTATCCGATCGGTACCATTTTCTCTAGTTTCGAAATATCCGAAATCCAAAAAACCCGACCCGAATCCGAACCGGTTATCCGAATGCCGAGGCCTAATTTTTTTTGCCAAAGTCTATCAACAATTCATCACCATGTTTTCTTCTATAAGGAAAAATCTGTGACGGCAAAAGATTCTTTTCACGTGTAATAAACGGTAGAATCTCCGGTGAGATATTGCTTGTGTCTGGAATATTCTTATGAAGGACCTAACGTTGTTTCTAGCTAGTGTAACTAAGATTTGATGTAAACTGGTGGTGTGGTCCTTTATGTCCATAGTTCTGAATTATTCAAAAGAGACAACAACAACGGTAGACGACACATCTCTACATCATCATTTATCACATTGTAGATGTATCAAGACATCAAGTTGAGATAGAGACAAATCCTCTATCGATCCTTCTTCTTCATTACAAATCCTCTCAACTTCCATGCAAAAATTCATTTTGTAAAACATGCTAAAACTAATATAAAGTTTTATTTTCTTGACTCAGTCCATAAGTGTGTTCGAGCTTGGATAAGCGACCTAATAAGCCTCCTGCGAGTGTATAGTATTATAGCTTAATACAAAAGCTTCCTTCGAGTTCGATGATGAAGAGTAAGAAAAATATCTAAAATATTTTAGTCGGAGAAAAACGTGTTACGAATGTAAGTTAGGTAAGGTAGATCATGGAGTCTATTATAACGTGATTATGAAACCGAGTTAGTAGCATTAACTAGAACAATTTGTTTACTAATCATATAGTACGGAAACCATTCTGAAAACTTCCACATGTCAGTTTTGTCATTTCCTCAATATTCATATTTTTTTATAAGAAAATGAATAAAGAGAAGATGGACATATATCACGGGACCTCAGTTCCTCGCCATAAAGGCAAGGAAGCATATGAAAGAATTGATTGATTATATGAATTTGGTTGAAAAGTACAACCAGAGATTGTATTCTATGAACCAATTTGATTGTACCGATTTACAACTAAACAGAGAGAGAGAGAGAGGAGTAACAACGTGGCACCCATACTAAACTAAACATGTGCTGCCTGTCTACTCTAGTGTCTACAGTCACCTAACTATACTAATCCTAGTGTTAAGACTTAATTGATTTGTTAAGCTTAATTTACAAGAATAATCAATATCTTGGCTAGGTCTGGACAAAACTAGAACCGAAAACCTGAATCAAAATCGAACCAAAATATCTAAAATTGAAACCGGACCAAAATTATCAAATATCTAAATAATTTTTATATTTTTTTTCAAAATAATCGAATTGAACCGGAACCAAACCAAAAACTGAATAAATAACTGAATATATAAATATTAATTATATATACATATAACATAACTAAATATATATTTAAAATTTAAAAGTTTATTAAAAATCTATTAAAAGTATCTAAAATATTTGACGAAAACTAAATTATTATAAAGTATTTGAACCACCTAAAATATATAAAAGTATCAGAATAGTTTTATCTGAAATATTCAAACTAATCCGAATATTCGAGATTTTATCTGAATTCTCCTAATTATTAGATGAAACATCTACAATATCAGATATTTAACCAGAATTATTCGAGCTATCTAAAATAACCTAAACCATAACCAAATGAGAATTGTATTTTTTCAAATATTTTTCCGGTTCTTGTTTTACTATGCTAACCCAAAACTACATGAATCCTAACCGAAAATAAACTATGTAGTAAATGATTTTTTTAACTTTCTACATAAATTATCCGATATCCAAAATATCCAAACTACACCGAATTGATACCCATAGTGAATTGATACCCATAGTGCCCAAGCCTAATCTTAGCTATTGTCTACTAATCTCAACATCACTTTCCTTAATAAACATTGCTTGTTACAATTTACAACTTGACATATATATTGTGGAGAGCAAATCAGTTAGAAATGTTGCACATATTATGTTAGTAGGGACTACATTTATATTCTTTTTCTCCAAAAATACTTAAGTAATAAACATATGTAAGTGGGGTTTAGTGTGTATAAAGCTGCTCTCTTTCTCTCTCTCTCACTACATTTATGATCAGCCTATCTACATCACAATCACAAAGGCAAGAAAGGGGGCCAAAGGACAGAACTTTCCTTCAGGGTATCCTCCAAGCTTCCCACTTGGCCTCTTATTTTCAATCTTACACTCTCTCTTCTTCTGCTCAATTCTCATTTCTACTTGCAGGAAACAGATTCTAATTAGGAGCAAACAGGAGAAAAATGTATGCAGATACTGCTGGGCTAGCGTTCCGATTCATGCAGGGTTGTTCTCCAGAAATTCATCAGTTCGAAGACCTCTTTAAACCCTACAAGCTCTCTGATCAAACGGTTTGTCTTTATGCATTCTGTTTTTCCTCTTCTTTGTTGGAGTGTGGTCGTTCGTTCATATCTGTTTCTGGCTTCTTCTAAAGATTGTGTCTTTCTTGGCCGATGTAAAGACTCAACCTTTAATCTTTTTTCTGCTGATGCTTTATAGAAAGAACTCAACTTTATTCTTCCCTTTGATAAGGGGTTTGTGATAAGCCTTTTTTCTCTTTATACAAGGTGGACTTAGAACTGTTAGAGCGTGTATCTTACACGATTAACAACCAAACTTTTGTGTGAGTGTTCCGACAATCAGATTCCGTGTTCAAAATGACTTCTGTCTTTTTTTGTTTTGTTTTGTACAATCATGTTCCACTTAGACTGTAAGAAAGGAGAAAGATTTGCTTTCCTTTTACCCCTTTTTTGAACGAAACCACTCCCAAAGAGATCTGTTGAGTGTTTGTACATAAAAGCCAAATAAACTCACTGAGTTTCTGCTGATGAAATTAGAAGGAAACATGTTTTGAGTATTGATCTTGGCTCTCTCTTGTTCTGTTTTGCTCATGTTGTGTTGATCTTTTGAAAGCAGATCAGTCTTGTTGAGGCATGTGAGTATGGTTTCGGAGAAGAGAGTGACCTATTCAAAGCCCCTGAGCCGATCATTATTGAAGAGCCAATGCTAGCCGTTGACCCCCTCTCTCAAGAGATAGTTGAACTCAGTGATCTCGGGTCGTTGCAGAGTGACCAACAGCTTATAGAAAAAGCTTTCTACGAGTGTGAACAGGAGGACCTCTTGGTGAAATCAGCCATGGAGTCTCCGCTGCTCTCCGATGTACTAGACACCAAGAACGTGGCGGAAATGGAGGACAGTGTTGTGAAGAGTAGTAGTGTCGTTGTTTCTGATGTTCCAGTTCCTAAGAGCGTGAGCTCGGGGAACCTGAGATCAATGGATATGCCACCACAGCACGAGGATGCGGTGATTCAGAGATTCTTCCCTCCAGTGGATAATGGAATGAGAAGAGCCTTTAGCGAAAGCGATATACAGGTTCGAACCAAAGTTATTAATAGTACATTCTTGAACAGTAAACTCAACCTATACGAGTGTGTGCAAGATTGGGGCTGTGCTCTCTTGTGGAACATGAGAGGAAGTTGTGATTGGTTTGTTCACTTGTGGATGTTTGCCTTTATGACAGACACTGGGGACTAGAAATGCTGGTCTGGTTCAGTCTCAACTCGATCGAATAATCGTTAGTTGCACCTCTGAGGACCGTCGTGAGAAGCTTTCCCGATACAGGGACAAGAAGAGCAAGAGGAATTTCGGGCGTAAAATCAAGGTAAAGACCTGATTCTATGGTATCTCAATGTATTGTTTTGTTGGGAACTCTGAGTTCTGAATTGGTTTTGGCGTATGGTTGAAGTATGCTTGCAGGAAGGCTCTTGCGGACAGTCAACCAAGGATCCGAGGAAGGTTTGCAAAAACAGAGGAGATGCAGAAATGAGGATTCATTAGTTAGGTACCTGAAGATGAGCAAGAAGAACAGTTTGATGCAGTGTGTTCAAAATATAAGCCCACCCACCTATCTGGTTTTTGTATATATGGGTTTGTCTGAATAAGCTTGAGGAAGGAAAACAAGTTTTAGTAGGGTTTCTCAAGTGATATGCTTATGTATGTTAGATCTTATGAAGCTCACTCTCTAAAAATCTAAATTTGTAAGCTGTTTGATGTTCCTTTCTATAGTTTGACCCCGTATATTAACAGTTGACGATGGTAGATGTTGATTATTTAGATGAATGATTGTGAATGTGCAAACTACAAGTCAGATTTAGTTTTGCATATCTTCTTTCTAAAACTAAACCCTTAAACCGAACTTCCTTACATCACAAATATTATACCACAGCAAGTTTCGTTGACCAATTACAAGTCAACTAATCGGTTTGTTCGGTTCAATCACGGTTTTAGTAATCTGAAGAACTTTCCAAAAACGCCGCGTTAAATCATTAGGGTTTCAGTGTACCGTACCTTTGTGGTTTTAGTTTGCCTTATTCTCTCTCTCCTCTTGTTTCCTCTTCCCCAAGGAATCTGGAAAAAAAAAATCAAACATTTTTTCTCGCCTCATTTTCTCAATCTCTTGTTTTCGATCGATCAAAGGTCTCTGATTGATCTGAATCAAATCTCTTTCCGGACGTTAGATTCAGAAGAAGCTAAATGGGCGAGGCAGATAATCTCTGGATTGATTCCGAAATGCCGTCGTCGTCTCCGGCGGAAACACAAGTCCGCGATTTTCCGATCATAGATGTGAGAAGCATCGGACCGCAAATAGTTTCCCGGCCTCATTTGGAGAAGGGTTCGTCGGAGAATAAGCTAGGTTTGACGGAAAGAGTATTCTCCGCCGCCGGAGCTGCGTTTTTGTCCGCCGTTATTTTAAATCCTCTCGACGTTGTCAAGGTAGATTCTTTGTTTGATGTTAGTTCCTAAACCGCGTGAAAGTTGCATGCTTTACTCTGTTTATGTTGTGATTTGTCATCAGACTCGATTGCAAGCTCAAGCTGCTGGAGTTTCTTACTCTCACCCCCTCAGCTACGACATTGGTCGCATGGCATTCTTTGGACCAAACATGGTATGTGTCTGAATCCTTTTTTTTTTGTGTGTGTTAAGGAGTATACTTTCCACATTATGGTTGAGTAATGTAATGGGTTCTTTGTGGGTTTAGATGTTTGCAGACTTGAGATGTTCTCCTTCGTGTGCACGCGCTGGTGTTCAGGGAACTGTCTCTATTTGCCCGGCTGATTGTTTCCAGTACAAAGGAACGTTTGATGTCTTCACCAAGATCATACGACAGGTGAGTGTGTAAAGATAATGATTGTTTTGCTATTTAAGAGGGTATTTTTGTCTAGAATCATTCCTATGTCTCTTTTCACTAACGCAATAACTGATACAGGAGGGCATGGGACGCCTGTGGAGAGGGACTAATGCTGGTCTTGCTCTAGCTGTGCCTATGGTATGCTCTCTTATTTGCATTTGTTTGTTTGGATAGACTATGGATCAGTGAACACGTCAAGTTTCTGCATAGGTTGGGATTTATCTCCCGTTCTATGATATGTTTCGCAACCGGTTGGAAGAACTATCTCGGGAGAATGCTCCTGCTACGACAATATTCGTGCCTCTTGTGGCAGGGGCATTGGCAAGATC
The DNA here is from genome assembly GCA_012274485.2 of Sinapis alba. Lineage (NCBI taxonomy): Eukaryota > Viridiplantae > Streptophyta > Magnoliopsida > Brassicales > Brassicaceae > Sinapis > Sinapis alba. The sequence continues at coordinate 191,030 of MU105915.1, read as the reverse complement.
CTTAGCTTGTACAGTATGCTATCCTATTGAACTTGCAAGAACCCGTATGCAGGTATAACCTTTGTCTGCATATGTTTCTCTAACTCTGGAATGTGTCCTATACTTCTCAATGTGACTTTTTTTCTTTTTGAGACTTGCTATTCATTTTATTCTGTTTACTTTTATCTTCTAACTAAGGCATTCAAAGAAGCGAAAGCCGGTATGAAGCCTCCAGGAGTTTTTAAAACACTGGTTGGTGTAGTCTCTGAAGTCAGAACAGTAAATAACCTTGAAAATAGTTGTAAGTTGCTTCTTTGTTCCTCTTCTCATGCCATTGAATAATAATTTGACATTCTGAACTAACGTTTCCCAATTTTGAAACGCATATATAATCGATTCATCTTTGCCATCTCTTATGCATATCTCTCTTCATTGATTATTGCAACACTGAGATGCATGTGGAGATTGACACAAAAAGCCATGTTCGTAGTTAGTTTACTGAGTCTTTTGTTATACATGTTTGTCTGTTACAGTGCACAACTATCGTGTTCTCTGGAGAGGCTTGGGTGCACAGCTTGCCCGTGATGTTCCATTCTCAGCAATCTGCTGGGCTACTCTCGAGCCAGTAAGCTATTTGACATGTTTTAAACACTTTACTATGCAGAGAGGCAACAAAAGTGAGTTGGTTTGACCTATACTCCTTGGTTGCAGATGAGAAGGAGGCTTCTTGGAATTGTGGGAAACGATACAAACGCTCTTGGTATTCTCGGTGCAAACTTTTCCGCTGGTTTTGTAGCTGGAAGTATTGCAGCTGCTACGACATGTCCTTTTGACGTTGCAAAAACAAGAAGACAGATAGAGGTGTGTTTTGATTTGCAACGTCTTCCTCTAGAAAACTTGTCTATATTCTTTATCACAACACCATACTTATGTCTCGCCCATATGCTTTCTCAGAAGGACCCTTGTAGGGCAATGAGGATGACGACGCGACAGACACTCATAGAGGTTTGGAGGTATGTATGTGTATACTTTGAAAGATTCCATAGTTATTTGCTTAGTATAAGCCTCTCCTCTGTGTTTGCAAAGACTTAACAATATATATATACTAACACACAGGGATGGAGGGATGAGAGGACTGTTCACGGGAATGGGTCCAAGGGTGGCACGTGCAGGACCATCGGTTGGGATAGTGGTTTCCTTCTACGAAGTGGTCAAGTATGTTCTGCATCGCCAATATACTTCGTCATGACCCAACAAAGTAACTAATCAACTACACATGAATGTGGATACGGCTTTAGGTTATAGCTTCTTCATCTCAACAGAATAAATGAAACAGGCTCAATCCTCCCGCCACCAACACTTGTTTACTCCGAGTTTGAGCCAAGAAATTTTGTTCAGTTAATTAATATACCGGTGGTTTAATCCGGTTTGGTAATAAATTTGAAGTGAAACTCTCACAAAGAAGAGTGGGAGAATTAATGGATGATCTCTTTCTTTAAAAGCACCACTTAGACAAAAGAAAACGTTCATATGTTTATTGATCTAACAGCTATAGCTAATGATCTTTCTTAAAAGCACCACTGAAAATGCTTATCATTTGTACAAAGATTCTATTTCTGAACCAAGAAACAAAAGTTGTCGAAGATCTTATGGAGAAAGTAAAGAAACCATAGCGTTTGATCTTATCATTATTGCATGGTTCATCAGACGGCAGACATTTAAAAGCACAGGCAAGAATGGACTAATCTTGAGCACAATTATGTCGTGGTCTATGAGTGTATATGAAAATAATAGTCTTCAGATGTAATGGAAGTTTCAGAAAAAGGATAAGAAAATAAAGTACAGTAAAACAGGATATATCCTCCCTCCACAGACCTTTGTTTACTTCGCAAGCCAAGATTTTGGTTCGGTTATTAAAATACCAGCTGTTTAATCCGGTTTTCTCAGTTTGATGAGATCAGTAAAAGCCAAAGCCACCAGACGGGTAAATAGCATGCATCATGCATATATAAGCTAATCAAAGAAGGCATAAAATGGAATATCTATGTAATTTAGTAAAAGATGGACCATCAGAGTTGTGACGCTGGTGTTGGTACGTTGAATCCAAAAATGCAGGTGGAAGAAGAAAATGTAAGAAACTGAAGATGTACGACACAATTTTATACTCCCTCCGTTTCCGTTTCCCAAAGTAAGATTTTTTAGAATTTTCACGTTTATTAAAAATATAATAAATATTTATAGTTTAATTTATCATTTATTTTTCTACACACTTTCCAATAATTATCCATCAATAAAATTTAATCAATTCAAATATTCACAATTAATGTTTTTCAAAAATATACAAAAATACCTTAAAAATATAGAAAATCTATTTTTATGGAACAAGAATAAAATCTAGAAAATCCTACTTTCGGAAACGGAGGTAGTAAGATTTAGGATACTGAGAGAAAGAGAGATGGCAATGAAAATCTTTCTCTTTTATTATATATTGTTGCCAGAGAGACAGGAACTTCCTAGGATGCCTCGATCTAACTGTAGGGGTCATCTCAATTTCACTGAATACTAAGATGAAACATTATTCAATGTTGGTCAAAAGTCTAAAAAGTTGTAAAAATCTAAAAGGTAATTCTTTGGCTTTTTAAAATTGCAATCTTTTATTAAATGTGGAAGCATATGATGTTTCTTGAATTTATTATTTGATGGCAATCTGTGAGGTCCAGTTTGCTTTTGTCTTAAATAATCAGAAGCTAGCTTGGGGACCTCATATCCCAGGAAATTAATGGTGTTTGTATGTCTAGTGAAACTTTTAGAAAATCAAAGCTACTCATGCATTTGGAGTATAAGTTCATGTGCTTGCAGTTATTGCGGAATGGTTCAACAAAGTCGGTGGTATGGTTCATGGTTGGTACGATTGATGTTATATTGAGAGAGTGTTTAGTCAGGTTAATGTGAATCAAATAGTGCAGTAGACATCTTGAAAGTGTGGCGCGAGTAAACAAACCATGCACAAGTTGGTTCCTCTCTATTTTATTTTGGGTGCAATTGGTTTATCTCTATTGTCAACACTCGAGAAGTTTTTAATGGTAATACAAAATCACGTAGGACACAATAAAATATTAAGTTAATAGTTAAAATTTTTACCTAAGATTGATTTGTTTTCTCATAAGAGATAGTTTGAGAATCATGCGTGTAAGGTGAATACTCTATGTAGCATTATAGTGAACGTAGAAAATTATAATACACCCGCGAAGCTCCATCATTTCATAATAAATTCGTTTAAGATATATATCTATGATTAAATGTAGAGTTTTAAATATATAAGTTTATATAATTATTATTTTAACATACAATTTAATAAATTGCATTCAGATTTTTAATAAAAAATTTAAATCAAGAAAGAAAAATAAAATTTATATAAATTTGTAGCATTTTTCCTAGATTTAGTTGTGTCGAACAAAGTATACAAAGTATACGTAATATCCGAAAGTATTTAAAATATTTATAATTTTTTTTATATCCCGTTTTCTGAATATACATATCTTTTCGAATCAAAGCAAAATCGAAAAACTAAATATTCGTAAAACACATAACAAATTACAAATACAAAAAAATAATACTAATATTCGCTGTGTGTTCATCCCTTTACAACCTCCTCGTGAAAATATACACAAATCAAGTTGATTGTAAAATTTGGTATTTTCTTTTTGTTTAAAAAACATTTTAAAATTTTAAAAATCACATATTGTTAGAGATACCAAAAGGTTTCTAAAATTTCATCAACACCGTAAAGACAGTCAATGGGAACAAAGGAAAAAAACAGGAGAAAATGAAGACTGGTTCGATGATATCCTACACAAAAACTATAGAATATTTGACTACCTTCTAGTTAGGTCTCACGATGTCAAATATGAATATTGAAAAGGTGATATACTGATTTCTTCATTGTAGCGCAACGACGTGTTAAACGTCATTGTTGTCCAGTACTTTTTTCATTAGTGATGAATTAAAAGTCTTCATTTGTCAAAAAATAAAGTCAGTGTTTTGTCCACTTGAAAATTCTCTGCGATGTTATTTCATCGACTATTTCTATGATCTTGACCCATTTTGTATATTTCAAAAGGTTTTGATTTGCAACGTCTTCCTCTAGAAAACTTGTCTAGATTCTTATCACAATACCATACTTGTGTCCAGGGCGGCTAAATGGGTAAGGCGAACAGTGCACCCACCCTATGGTCCACCAAAAATCCAAAAAAAATAATAATTAAAAGGGTCTATATATATATATTTATATAACAAAGACTCAGATTTTTTTTTTGGGTACTTACTGCGTTAATTTTAGGCAACACTTAGTGATATACTAAACTAAGTTTTTCTAAAAATTAAAAATACAAACGAAAATAATAAATTTAGTTAATTTTTTATTTTTTATTATTTTAAAAATAATATTTGCTATTATTATCAAATTTAATTAATTATAGGGTCCAAAAACATTTCTGCCCAAAGTTCTTTCAGAATGTTAAGCCGGTCCTGCTTATGTCTCACCATTTTCGAAACTATATTGTATGTTTTGGAAAATAAAAAACAGAGCTCTTAATAAAAGTAAACATGAAGGCATAACAAGCATAAAGTCAAGATTTGGAAGATGAAAGGGAAATGTGTGAGTTGTTTCTCATGATCCAGTATCTTTCTATCTCCACTGCCTTTCTTCCCGGTACTCTTCCTGCTATTAGTTCCCACCTATTATTAAAAACAAACCTCTTATTCATCATACATGTGAAAATAACCATATGTAGGATTTATAAGTATATTCTCAATCCATTTCAGTATATATGTTCGTTTTAAGTTTTTTCGCATAGATTAAAAATAGTGAATTATTTTATTCTATCCAAATAAAAAACTTAATTTTGTAAAATTTGATTTAAAACGAAAGGAATAAAATTTCATATCTCATAATGGTATACACATTTTAATATATTATATTCTTGTTGAACCTCACTATATCAACTATAAAAAAATATAATATTTTTCATTCATTTTCATATTTCTAAATTTAGGGTAATTTGGAAGGATAAGGAGTCTAATCGGTAGTTGTTGTTTTTTTCTTTTGCTTAAATAATCGGTAGTTCGGATAACTAATTTTGTCATTCCAGGGAAAATGACCTATAGTGTCTATATAGTATTGAGATGACATTTAACTAACCAAGAGATGGAACATAAGTCGTATGTCACATGTTTTGTGGTAAAGTCATTGCACATGATCCTGGAAGAGAAGGAAAAGAAGATAGTATATACCTATCGCCGACGAGTCTGTGCATTCTTAAGATGAGATCTTCCTCTTGTTGGCTCATATTGATGAACTTCCACTCCACACTACACACTTCTGCATTCATCAAACACATATTTTCACTTTTATTATTCTCTTATACTACGCAAATGTAATAATCTCATGTGCTTTCTTTTATTATTATCTACGTGAATCTGGATTGACGTTTCTTCTCTGGTCGTAAATATATATATATTTTTCTATTTCAACAAAACATGTTATTTTGACACTTTTCAAACAAACTAAGAAAATTATTAAAAAATATTTTTATCTTTCATTAATATATTAAGTTATTAACAAAAGTACTCGCTTTAATAAATACATTAAAGTGAAGAGGTTAAAACTAGATTATTGTTTACAAATTTGTACTGAAGATGTGAAATAACATTTACTGTGAAACAAAATTTAAAATTTAAATTGATTCTCTTTATAAAAAAAGGAGGAAGTATATGTGAATAATTAAGGCTACAAAATATGGTATAAATGCTAAGGGATAAATAGAACTAGGGTTAATTATATTTATCACACACAAATATTCAACTAAACACGAATTAATATCTCAAAGACAGCTACAAAAAAGAAGAAGAATGTGGCTACAAATAAAGATCATGCTTATACGTATAAGCTAATTAAAGGAAACACAAGTGGAATATCTATATAATGGCGATTAATAAAAGATGAACCATCAGAGTTGTGACGCTGGAGTCGGTACACTGAATCCATAAATGCAGTTGGAAAAAGAAAATGTGAGAAACTGAAGTAAGGGGTTTGCTAAAACTGAAAAAGATGTATGTGAAATTATAAAAGAGAGCAGAGACAGAGAGAAAGATAACAATGCAAATCTTTCTCTTTTATTATGTTTGTGTAGAGAGAAAGAGAGAGAGTGAGATAGGTAGCTTCCTAGGAGTTCTAATCGTTGGGATCATTTCGCTTTCACTGAATACTAAGATGAAATATTATTTAATTTAAAACAAAAAAAATATTGTTAAAATCTGAAAAGGTAAATTCTTTGGTTTTTATATAAGTAAATTTTTATTAAATTTCGAAGAAACATTATTTCTTGAATTTATTTGTTGTTGGCAATCTGTGAGGTCCAATATTTTTTTTTTTTTTTTTTTTTT